>JXCR01130069.1:67544-89608 GCA_002079205.1 Phalaenopsis hybrid cultivar
ATATATATATATATATATATTTTTTGGTTTTTATATTTTTTTAATAAAGTTAAATATAATTTAATAACATTTTTCACCCTTAAAAATTATTTGGCGGGCCCGGCGTTTAACTTTAAAAGCCTTAGGCTTCGTTTAGAGCGGCGACCCACTTCCATTATGTTGAAGGAAAAGTCGATAAATCGTGGTGTTTGGTGACATAATATTTTGCGAGCATTGGCTAACGCTGGTACGTTAAAATGGTATTTTTTCACCTTTGTAAGAAGTAGTACCTTTTCTCGAGCATGCAACGTCACGTTTAAAGGAGCTTCGCCGTTCTCCCTCAAACATAGCCTTAGTCATTTGGCATTTACAAATGTTTAAATATGTAGTTTTTTGTAATGAATTATATAAGAAAGTCTTACTCATTGAATTTTTTTCTTTTAATTAAAATATGATGTTAAGATGAAGGAGTTAAGGTTTTCTCCCCTCTAATTTTTATAAGGTATTTTAAGATATAATATTTATTATAAATATTGAATTGGGAATTTCAAAAGTATAATTAAATATCTTTATTAGTTAAAACATTTTTTATTAGATTTTCAAAGGTATAATTAATGTGGGAAGGAGATTTTTTTTGTCTTTTAAGGAGGTGTTAATAAGTCTTATTTCATTAAAAATATAAATTATTGATAGTAACATGAAGAAATTCTTGCATTGGAGCAATAATGGGAGTAAAAGTAACAATAATAATATTTTCTTCTGGAGTTAAATTGCAGTGTTGTTCTGGGCTGAAGACCCGACCATAACTTTTGGCCTCCTTAGTCGCTGACCACCGTCGTACATCGCTTTGGGCTCACAGTCAGGTTCCCCTGGCATGTTATCATTGATGAAGTTTGCTATGTATTAATGTATCCCCAAATATGGTGTAATTAACAACCTTATATTGAAGATCTTGTGATAAATTCTAATGACAACTACTTACGGTTGTTTATTCAGAATATGAAAATCATGGGTGTCAGCTTCATACAACCGCTCCCCTTAGCGCCGGGCTGAGAAGGGGGTGTGTATGCACCCCTAATTGGTACTTAGGTGCCTCGTTATGCGCTCCAAAAAGGAGAGCTGGCGCATATGCGCCCAGCTTCTGACACGTATGTGCCCAACTAAAAAATGTCATAAACTACTTCGTGACAGGTCAAAAATAGGGGAGACCATTGTGCATTACTCGGAGGATTGCAGAGCTATTATGCCTGGTTATTTTACCATTTATGGGAGTGACCAAAGGTGAAAACCCTATTTCCATTTTTTTATCAAAATCCGTCGGAGAAATGGCTAGGTGGCATCGATCCGTGATTGTCGTAGATGAGCATGGCTAAGGAGGTTGCAACATGTTGAGTGAGAGGATCGTGAATTCATTCTAGAAGATCTAGGAGGAGCTTTTGTGGAGTTTCCTTAAGATTCATTGAGGTATATCTTCTCTTTTCTCCTTCTTCTACTTCACCTTCTCCATCTTCTTCATTCTTCTTCTACCTGACCATCTCTTGAATCACAAATTCAATCTGAAAAGAGCTCCAGGAGCCTGAGGACAATTGTGAGGAGCTGTGGAAAGATTTTGGAGAGATTCTTGAGTGCTTTGAGATTTATTTCCCTTCCTTCTCATCCACATTACTCCTTTCACTTATCTCATCCATTTTCTTATCCTTCTTTCTCTCTGCTTACTTTTCCGGCCACCACATCGTCGAAGAAGACAGAGGAAGAGAGAGATTTCTTGTGCACCATCTCATGTGAATCTCCTCCTTGAGCTTCTTGTATGGAGAGCTTCGTCATTCTTCAGGAGAAGCATGGGTGTCTTGTCTCTTTTTAAGGAGAGCTTCTTCTCAAACTTCGTCGGAGAACAAACACCCTTCACGCTGGTGAGATTCTCAAAAACCCTTGCATTTTCTTTCTTAGCTAGCCCTTGGGATAGATTTTGCTAGGTGTTATGGGTGGGTTTCGTCGCCCAAATGAGGTAAGTTTGACCGACCACCCGGTATCATCCAACTCAATTGATAAACCATTATCGAACAATTTGATGGGTCAAATGATATCGATCAGCTCATCCATGCACCTTTTAATTGACCAATTTTGTGGTGTAGTGATGGGTATTGTTCTTCCATTTTATGCAAGTTGGTCATATGTTTATTGGTTGGCTAGTTTTATCTTAGCAAAAGCCCTAGGTTAGGACATTACATTCGTGGCAAAGTCCATAGCAAGGCCAAGAGTGCTTCCTTGCAAGCCTTAGCCTCAACATGAGTGTTTTGGAATTCCAACATCCTATAGCTATTGTGGTATTTGATCTTGTGGGGAGATTAAAACATTGCACTTTCAAATGAAAATAGTTTTCTAGCCATTCTTTTTGCAAGAGGTGGAGAATCGTTCATCTAAGCAATCGAGAGGAAAAATTCTCTGCAATTACTCGTTGCTTTTGTTTCTTTTTAAGGACTAAGAGTCACCAACTTGTTAATTTATATGCCATTATACTATTCTTCTCTTCGAATAAATTTCCCTCTCGGATCATACAAATGATTCAAACAGGATAGGAATAAAAAAGAATGATATACAATAATAAGCATGCAAAAAAATTTAAAAAAAAACATGGAAGGCATATATAGGGGTAATCCCTGTGCTATAAGTTAAGAGTATAAACTCAGACAAAATAGGTTTGAAATACTTTAAAAACCAATATCCACGAAAAAGATCCCTACACAAGACAACCATAACCATAGAATCAAAAGAAATTTTTTTTTGGGTCAAGAGCCTCCCAAAGAGGTGTATTCATTCGGTTAATTACATTTTAGAGGAAACTCAAGAATAATCTTGATAAAAGAAGTATCACTTACATGATCATCAACCTAAAAAATAGATCATCAAAGGATGGTTATTTTGTATGGGAATGCCTGATGCTTTCAAAGTTCTCGCTGAGCCATAAGGCAGATAGTAAGTCTCTCACATTCCAAATTAGTAGCGGCTTATCGACATCATAACTTATGAAATACCCAAAATCATCTTGACGAGGATATCCCTATACATCAGATATTATCGGGGCATAAGACCAAATGATGAATCATTGTATCCCAAACGGGCCACATCTTATCGATAATTGAGCCATCAATATGATATCAATAAAGTCAAATGAGCGGCAGGGCTCAAAGGTGCTCAGTAAGAGGAAGTATAAAGTAATCCTAAAAGATATATGTAGCTGTGTTGAGGAGCCACAGGCCCGTCATCTCAAGCTACTATAAGCTTAAATATATCTGATCGTTAAGGTAGTTGACTCAACATGTCCAAAGATCCCCAGTCAGCAATTCGTGAATTGTGTCGTCCACGGGAAACCTTGGTAGCCCTAAGTTTAAAAGAAGTAAATTCTAGTCAAATGACCTACAATATGGAGCTCAAGAGATTGGAATCATGCTCCCTAGGCAGATGACAAAGTTGCCTCAAGAAAGAAATGAAAGAATAGGTCCAGCTACAAAGCTGTAAACACTCGGGAGTCAGTGTGTCGAGGAGGTAGTGACTCAAAGAATGGGTGTGTTGAGTTGGCAGTGACTTGGGATTGAGTGTGTCAAGTTGGTAGTGACTTGGGATTGAGTGTGTCGAGGAGGCAGTGACTCCAGATTGATTGTGCGAGGACCAATGATTTGGGATTGGGTCTGTCGAGGATTCAGTGACCCGGGATTGAGTGTATCGAGGAAGTAGTGACTTAGGGGTGTGTTAGACGAAGAGGCAGTGACTCAAGTGTAAATCACAAACACTTGAAATGCAAACGTACAACATGTAAGTATGGGAAAACATGCAAGAGTGTAAATAGAAGTGCAAACATACATGATGTTAGTGCATCATGACCCAGGATTGAGTGTATCGAGGAAGTAGTGACTTAGAAGTGTTTGCCGAAGAGGCAGTGACTCAAGTGTAAATCACAAACACATGAAATGCAAATGTACAACATGTAAGTATGGGAAAACATGCAAGGGTGTAAATAGAAGTGCAAACATACATGATGTTAGTGCATCATGAGAAGAAGATGTTACTAGGCAGGCATGTAAAGGTCGTGCCAAAGAGGGGCATAAACTTCCACCACGGGCATATGGAGCATATGCTCTAGGATGCATAATATGGTGTGTGGTGCAAATATGCTCATGAAAGCAGCATGAGACGACCATGCAATTATGTGACATTCAGGTGGAGTCAATCAATCCAATTGAACTGGTGGAGGTTGATTGGTTGAGTTGATGGAAGAACTCGATCGGGGTGGTGTGGCTGGACGATCGAAGAAGAAGGGTCAGTTGAACCGAACAAATCAGTGGAGGTCGATCGATCAAACCAACAAAGAATGTCGATCGAGTCGACGTGGTTGGGTGATCAACAAAGAATAGTCTGTTGAAGCGATTGGGCGGGTGGCAGTCAATCAATTGAATTGATGGAGATGGTAGATTGGGTCGGCACGAATTAAGATCGATGAAGGAGGGTTGATTGATGTGATCGAGTAGGTGGCGACATATCAATTGGGAAGACCGAATGTGGTCGATCAGGTCAATGTGGGCCATTAATCAATCAAAAGGACCAATGGTGGTTGATGATTGATGTTATCGGACTAAAGTGCATGGCCAATTGATAGAAAAATATATGTTGAGCCAATCAGACTGGTGGCGGCCTATCGATCGATCCAACAAAAGTGGTCGATGAAGCCGACTTAGGCAATCTTTTTTATGGAAAAGGATTAATCAAATCGATTAGATCGATAGTGATCGATCGGTCGAGCCAATGAAATAGGTCAATGGATTGGCTTTGACGACCGATCAAAAAACATGTAAAATGAGTATTTTTTATGCAATTTTAAAATCATGTCATGTGCACAATCATATGAATACAAAAACATGCATGAAATGGATATTCAGTCATGCTTGACAATGAAACTGGGCTCATTCTAATGGTCTCACTAGAAACCTAGGGTAAGCGAGCGATAGAGAGTTGTACAAACACCTTATTGCATGAACCAACAAGATGCCCACTTCCGTTTGCACGACACAAGTTGAGGAATATCTCACAAAGAGGATTCTTCTTGACTGAGAAGGCAAAGACCAATGGAATGTCTTCATTTTCTTGGTCGGTAGGTTTCAAGTGTTCATTCAAATGAAACAACCAATGCAAACGGATGGATTGATACAATCTGTCTTTAGATTATTTGGGCTAAAAACAAAATGGGTAGGTTTTGCTCTTTAGATTCATGGGGGATCACAAAGCTCCTAATTCTATGAGATTTCCTCTAAGCACAAACAAACCTAAACTAAAACCTTTAACATCCAGAACTAAGGGCCCTAAGAAAGGAAATCATAAGAGTTTATGAGCTGTCTTACCACTGCGAAGGTTGAGGACGCATTCTCTTTGCTTATCCTTGCTCTGATGTTGCTCTGACAAAGTTTCGGTGAAGCTCCGGCAAGATTCGCTCCACTTCTTCGCCAAAGTATGAAAATGCTCTTCTCTATAAAGAGAGTTCGGTGAGTTTATGACAAAATTCGGAGCTCCGACAAAGTTCCGGTGAGGTTCACTCAACTCCTTTCCCAAAGGATGAAGAAGCTCTCCTTCACCGTAGGAGAGTTGTTGCTTTGCTTCTTCGTTAGCGTAGCTCCTTCTAAAAAAATCTCCTTACACACTCAAGGAAAGTGGTGGAGAAAAATGAAGGAGATGAGGAAGAAGAGTGCTTTTAGAAAATGAAGAAGAAGAAAAAGAAGATGAAGGTTGTAGGAAGTCAAGCCTTCTTCCTTTCTTTTTCTCAAGCTCTTCATCACAAGGAAGCTCCCAAGCTTTTTCTCCAGCAAGAAGAGGAAAAAGAAGCTCTCTCTAGGATGCCGAAATGCTGGAATCACTTTCTCCAGCATGAAGAGGAATAAGAGTTCCTTTGAACAAGGAGACTCCACAGTTTTCTCCCGCAAGAAGAGGAAGAAGAGTTCTTTTGGCCACGAGAGTTTGCATATAGATATTTCATGGTCTCTGAACAACAGAATGAATATCGAACATGTCTCATATTATGTATGATGCCACCCAATGTTGGATTCTCTCGGGTAAGGTCAAAATATTATAAACTTTGACTTTGTGCCCAAACACGCACCAGGGGGTCTAGACGGATGTCTTGAGGTGTGAGACACTATGAATGAATATTAAATAGTTCTGAGTCATATGAGTATACATCCTACACAAGTGACATCAAAATTTGACATCAATACTCATCACTGCGACCTACGTGACCAACAACAACTTACGTGATTCATAACTCGCACAACTCCTAACTCTGGCCCCATGGTGTATGGACGTCGCCACAACTCAGCACTATGGACTACTTGACCATCTACAACTTATGTGGTTCATATTTCGAGTAGCTCCCTTCTCCAACCCCAGTGACATAGTGACATCATCACAGCTCACCGCCATAGTCTACATGTTCAACTACGACCTACATGGTTCAAAACTCATGTTGCTCCTAACTCCAAACTCCGTGGCTTAGGGACTTCATCACTACAACCTATGTAACCAACTACTATCTAAATGGTTTCACAACCATGCAACTTCCTACTCTAGGGTAAGTGACTTGTGTATTGCAAATAATATACATTGAACTTCATTTTCAGCGAATCAAACAACCACTTAAATTGTATATAACCTAAAATCTATGCTTTTCAATTCATTAACATAAATAAAATATGCGGCATTTACATGACCACACAATTCATATGTATTTATTATTTACATATCTCACATATTTTTCAATTTATTATTTTGCGCTACCAACTTGTACGGGCGTCACTGGCCTCGCGAATATACTTTGGAATATAGATCGTTGCCTTTAATAACCGACTAACTAATTCTCCACATAGCTAATTAAGGTAGCAACCGTTGTTTTCACCTTGCATCGCACCACGCGCAACCCTCATCCTTCCCGATGACGAACATGCGTCGGGTCCGCAAGAAAGCGGAAGGTCCCTTTCTGAAGTCAACTTTTTCGGTCGAAAAAAGTTGCTTCGTTTAACGTCCAGCTTCTCGGTTCGTCTAATATTTCTTCGAAAAGTAAACGAGAAGATGAGCACGACGGCGAAGCGGCTTGATTGAATGCGCGGCGATTCTTCTTCATTTTCTCTCTAAAGCTTCATCTTCTGGAAGAAGGGAATAAGCGATCTGTGGTTCTCAAGTATCTGCTAGCTATTTTCCTTTGAGGCAGTGAGCAAGCCTCGAAGCGGGTGAGATTTTGGGTTTCTGACCTCAAGGAGGTGAAGATTAGCGACATTGGAAGATTGGGGATTTTCTTGAGTTTCTGGTTTGAATTGATCGTATCCTGACTTGGATATATTGGCATTAATGTTGGATTCGTCCGGGTTGAGGTAATTTTTTTTTTTTGAAATAAGACTCAGATCCTGGTTTTATTTTTCTTCTCCTTTTTGAGTTTTCCTGTGCAATGCGGCCTTGTATTTGTACATATGTTCGTGATATTCTTGTTGATATGGGAAACTTGGCTTTTAGCGTCCTTCTGCTACTTAGAGGTTCTATGGACGTTTTTATTCTTGGTTTGTGCATTGATGCTGATGGGTTTGATTTTTGGTAGGTTTTTACAGCAATTGTAAGAGATCTTGTCGGTGTTCGTTTGCTTTATATTGGATACGAATGTTTTCTTTCCCAGCTGGCTTAACATGTGGGAAAGCTACGGATCCATGGTGTTAGATCCGATGTTGTATGTAGATTGATAAAGAGACTGAGAAAGACTTGCAGATTCTCTCTAAGGAGTTTATTTTGCAGTGGTCCCAAATGTGAGATAGAGTTTGAGAGAATCTTGGAGAGATTTTAGTTAGATATGTTAGTGTGGAGCCCGATCCCATCCTGCCTCCCGTTTGGCGAATTGGCACCATCGCTCCCGCCCCCAATCACGAAAAGTCACTATCCCGTTTTCCCTCTGTCGTGATGCCTGTTCCCGCTCCTCCCGCCTCTACAATCATTGCTTCGTTTCTGTTGTTTCGCGATAAAAAGGTTCGCTCGGCTCTCATTTAGTGCTAAGTTATAGTGCAACCCAATTGAGTTCTTCTCCGGACTTACACGGGACAGTGGAAGGGCTTCCTCAGAATAGAGGAATAAAAGTGCAAGCACTGCGCGTGCTTTGCAAATGAAGAAAGACGAAGAATAAGATTGTTCTCCCTTGACTTCTTCTTGGTGGCTTGTGCCAGAAGATAAATTGAGTTTATTTCTCTTGTAAGTTTATTTTCTTCGGTGTATCTCGACGTAGAGAGAGAAGAACAGAGAGAGAAGAAGAGAGAGCAACGAAGTGAGAGATTCCTCTTGTAAGTCGAGACAATGGACTGGTGTAAATTCCCAAGTAGTAAAATCCTTTGCAACTCCGTGAACGTAGGCAATTTACCGAACCACGTAAATCTATGTGTTCCGCTGTGTTACTATTTTCTGGTGTGAATTTTCTCGTTCTATTATTCGTTTTCATCAAAGTTCGTTATCCTACTTTATTTTATATATATCAAAATAACTGATTTTGTATTCCCAAACAACTAGTATCAGAGCTTTTTTTGGATCTGAGGAAGAATGATGACTATAGATGAAGTGAAGGTTTCAATGATTGAGAAATTTGATGACACAGATTTTGGTTACTGGAGGATGCAAATAGAGGACTGCCTCTATGAGAAGAAATTTCATCTTCCGTTATTGGGGAAAAGACCTGAATGGATGGATGAGGCAAAATGAAATTTTTTGGATCGACAAGTTCTGGGGGTTATTCGATTGACCCTATCGAGGTTCGTTGCATGCATTGTCGTCAAGGAAAGGACGACTACAGATCTCATGACAGCCTTATCAGGTATGTATGAAAAACAATCGGCGAATAACAAGGTATACTTGATGAATAAGTTATTCAATTTGAAGATAACGGAAGGTGTTTCTGTTGCTCAACACCTGAATTATTTCAATACTATCACAAATCAATTGTCGTCTGTTGAAATTGATTTTGATGATGAGATACGTGCGCTTATATTGTTGGCATCGTTGTCAAATACTTAGGAAGCCATGAGGATGACAGTTAACAGTTCTGCATGTAAATCTAAACTGAAATATGATGATATTCGTGATTTGATTTTGGCTGGGGAAGTGCGCAGAAAAGATTCTGGGAGTAGATATTTACACTGAGAAAACCCTTCTGTTCGTGATTTGATTTTTGTTTAAGAAATTTGACAACAGGGAGGTAGATATTTACACTGATGCTAGTTGGGCAAAAGAATTCACTAACAGAAGATTTTCCATATAGGTTTTTCCTATGTATGAGAAAATCTTGTCACGTGGAGCAAGAAGCAAATGTGGTCTCTAAAAGTAGTAACCTGAGTATCAGACACTTGTTTTGGGAATTTATGAAGGAATGTGGATCCAAGTTACTAAATGTGATGGGATACTCCATGATTAACCCCATAAAGATATTCTATGACAACCAAATTGCTATTAGTGTTGTAAAGTATCTTGTGCATCATGATAGGAGCAAGACATTGAGATTGATAGACAATTTATCTCTAAAATGGTCAATGGTGGCATTATTTACTTAATCTACATTCCAAATCATTTTCAAGTCGCTCATTTGAATATCTTTATAAAATCTCTAAATCTACATTATTCACTTAATGTTCATTAAATCTCTACCTCTAGACAACTTCACTGGTTTGAATACCAAGCTGTCTTTACAACATTTGTGACTTAGCTTATGAAGGAGTGTGGAATTCTTCGTTTCCTACATCAGCTTTATTCATTTTTTTTTCTTATTATGTTGGATTTATTCCCTTCATGTTTGTTCTAGCCATCCCCTATATAAGAAGAGAAAATATTTTAATTTGAAGATTAAGAAATAAGAAAATATACTTTCTTCACCTTTCTTCAGTAAATAANTATGATTAGAATTATATATCTGATTGTAATATGACTCAAGAAGATTTACATACATATCACTCAGTTCTTACGTACTTACACATCAAACACCTAAATTTTATTTTTTACATACATATCAAACATCAAACGCCTTACCTATGCATGAAGAGATGCATTTCACTTTTTAAATCTTAAAATGGTTGTGTTTTTGATGTGATATGATAGATTTGAGTAATATAAATGTAAAAAAGCAAATTTAGTTGCTATATTTGTACAACAAAAACAACAACAACAAAAACAAAACCATAATCCCACTACGTGGGGTCAGCTACATGAGTCCTTTTTCTTCATTGCATCCTACTTAGTGTCATATTTTCATTTAATTCTAATAAATTAAGATCATTTTTATACAATAAGCCCAAGTCTTCCTAGGTCTACCTCTGCCTTTCTTAACATAATTATAATCGAAAACATCTACTCTCCTAATCGGATCATCAGATGGTTGGTGCTTAATGTGACCAAACCATCTAAGACAACTTTCTCTAATTTTGTCCGTCACAGGAGCTACACCAACCTTATCATGGATAAATTCATTTCCCATTTTGTCTCTAAGTGTAAAGTCACTCATCCACCTAATCATTCTCAACTCGGCAACACTTAACTTAGTATTATGCTTCTCTTTTAAAGGCCAACATTCAGCGCCATAGAGCATTGCAGGTCTCACCACCGTCTTGTAAAATTTTCCTTTCAGTATAAGCGGTACTTTTCTATCACACAATAGGCCCAAAGCATTCCTCCACTTCAACCAACCAACTTGAATTCTACTATTAACATCTCCATCTATATTACCATTGCTTTGAACAACAGACCCAAGATATCTAAATCGTTCACATCTTTTAATAATTTGATCGCCCAAAGTGACACTTCTGTCATAGAGCTACTACAACTAAAATTACATTCCATGTATTCAGTCTTATTTCTACTCAAATGAAGGCCTTTAAACTCCAATGTAAACCTCCATAATTCAAGTTTTTCTCGGGCTTTTTCTCTCGTCTTATCCACGAGAAGGATATCATCAGCAAAAAGCATACACCAATGTACATCCTCCTATAAATGTCCAGTAAGACCATCCAAAATTAAAGCAAAAAGACATGGGCTTAAAGTCGATCCCTGAAGTAATCCAACAGAAATAGAAAAATATTTAGTCATTGCTTCTTCAGTTCGAACTCAACCAACAGCTCTAGCATACATATTTTTAATGACTTGAATATGAGTCGTATCAACATCTTTCTTCTCAAGAACTCTCTAAAGGATCTCTCTTGGAACCTTATCATAAGATTTTTCTAAATTAATAAAAATCAAATGTAGAGTCTCCTTATTATCTCTGAACTTCTCCATCAAACCTCTCAATAAATGTATAACTTCCATGGTATACCTGCTCGACATAAATCTAAATTGATTATGAGAAATTTTTGTAATGTCTTAACCTATGTTCAAGTACCCTCTCCCATAATTTTAAAGTATGACACATCAACTTAATTTACTATAATTTGCACACTCTTGTGCATCCCCTTTATTCTTAAAAATGGGAACCAAAATACTCTATCTAGTTTGCACACTCTTGTGTAATCTCGTTATTATTATAAATGGGGACCAAAATACTCTTCCTTCACTCTTCAGACATCTTTTTAGTTTTTAAAATAATATTAAAGAGTTNTACATGCTCAACATAAATCCAAATTGATTATGAGAAATTTTTGTAATATGTCTTAACCTATGTTCAAGTACCCTCTCCCATAATTTTAAAGTATGACACGTCAACTTAATTCCTCTCTAATTTGCACACCCTTGTGCAATCTCGTTATTATTATAAATGGGGACCAAAATACTCTTCCTCCACTCCTCAGACATCTTTTTAGTTTTTAAAATAATATTAAAGAGTTTAGTAAGCCAAGAAACTCCCAAATCTCCTAAATATTTCCAAACTTCAATTGGGATATCTTCAGGTCCTACAGACGTTCCACCCTTGGTTTTCTTTAAATTCTCCTCAATTTTTTTTTACTAATGCGATGGTAAAAAATGAAANGATATCTTCAGGTCCTACAGACATTCCACCCTTGGTTTTCTTTAAATTCTCCTCAATTTTTTTTTACTAATGCGATGGTAAAAAATGAAACGTTTTATTATTATTAACGATATTAAGATCACTAAGGTCGATCATATTTTTAGAAACTTCATTAAAAAGTTTATTAAAATAACTCACCCACCTATGTTGAATATCTTTTTTTAAGAAAATCACTTTTTGATTTTTCATTTTTAATACACTTTACATGAGTTTAATTTTTACTTTTCTTTTTTATTTGTTTGGCTAGTTTATATATATTTTTTTCACCCTCCTTAGTATCTAATATGTTATAAAGATCATTAAAAGTAGAATTTTTAGCGTCACGGATTGTTCTTTTGGACTTCCTGCGGGTCGTTTGATATTTTTATCAGTTCTTTAAGTTCTTACAATTAAACTGATTTTTATAACATAACTTCTTATATTTTATCTTTTATTGTATATTGTTATTCCACCACCAACTATTTTTATTTAAATATACTTTTTCTTTTTATTCTCCAAGTACATATTTTGCTACTTGTTTAATATTGTTTGTTACTTTATCCCACATGGCATTTGTTTCATCATAAATATCCCAAATTTTGAAATCTTGAATTTTACTCATAAAAATAATTTTATTTGTGTCTTTTAGGTTCCCCCATCTAATTGTACGACGAGTCCTAGTATTCTTTATTTTACAATTCTTCATCTTAAAATCTAGAATTAATAAACGATGTTGGGTACTTAAATCCTCACTTGGAATGACCTTGCAATCTTTACAATCTCGACGATCTCTTCTTTTCATAAGAAAATAATCAATTTGCGTTTTATTAGATCTATTCTTATAAGTGATAAGATACTCATCTCTTTACTTGAATAAAGTATTAATAATAACAAAATCATATGCTAAAACAAAATCTAAAATAGTTTTACCTTCTTCATTAGTCACTCGAAAACTGTAGCTACCATGAATATTTCTGAAATCTTTTACCACTCTACCGACATGTCCATTTAAATCTCCTCCAATAAAAATTAACCATGAGTATTTCTAAAGTCTTCTACCACTCTACCGACATGTCCATTTAAATCTCCTCCAATAAAAATTTTTTCCTCAAGAGGTATCAATTTGTATTAAGTCTTCTAAGTCATTCCTAGTTTATCTTTAAACCCCATATCTGAACTAACTTGAGGAGCATAAACACTTATAATATTAAAAATCTTAGTATCAATGATAATCTTAAGGGCTATAATTTATCCAACTTTATTAATTTTTACAACATTATCTTTCAAACTCTTATCTATAATTATACCTACATCATTTCTAGTGCGACTCTTACCAGAATACCAAAGTTTAAAACCTAAGTTATCAATATTTCTAGTGCGACTCTTACCAGAATACCAAAATTTAAAACCTAAATTATCAATCTCCTTAGCCTTTTCTCTTACCTATTTAGTTTCTTGAATACATAAGATATTAATTTTTCTATGAATTATAATATCAACTAATTCCATTAATTTAGCATTGAGAGTACATATATTCCAAGATCCTATCATAATATTAATTTCATTAGTTTCATGGATTAACTTCTTTACCCGCATCTGTCCATAATGTGGGAACTCTTGCTTATTTGACACTATATCCGGCCGCCGATGTAGCGGCCCTTGCACACTTTTCACTGTATTCAGACTATACGGCACGTTGCTTCCATGAGACACCCTGACACTTACACAATGATCAAAATGATTCATGTCATGATTTTTTCGACAAGTTTTACGCTGGTTGTCGACTACCTAACACAACCCTCCACTTTTCATATCCGGGCTTGGGACTCACAATAGCAGTGTTAGCTGTTATATTTGTAAATACATAAAATTGAGTGGTATGCATGTAAATGCCCTACGACTCATTGTAATCGTAGGACTGTCTTTACAAATACAAATTATGATCTATGTGTAATGGGAGTCACACATAATAATTATTTTATGTTTCAACTATTTCATCTAATACCTTTAGGTAATAATCCACCCAGAGGATATAATTGTTTTAATTCCTGTTAGCATGGTCCGTGATTTCTGGAGCATATATTTACGATATGCCCTTTTTAACTGAAATCTAAATCATATTCATAATATTGCTCCGAAATTATTGTTGCTTATGTGATGAAACATGCCAACAAATTTATACCGTTGATTTGGCAGCTCAATAGATAAATTTTAATTGTATCTTTTTGTCTTAACCTTTCAGGCTTNGTTCAATTCTTCTTTATTTTATACATCAAACACATAAACTTCAATATTTACATATATTTCATTTTTAAAAAGTTAAAATAGTGGTTTTTTTTTTATGCGATCTAAAAAGTAAAGTTTAGGCAGTATATGTGTAAATACATAGGAATTTGGCTGTATGTATGTAAATGCAACACCCCCCCCCCATATTCTTCAATTCTTCTTTATTTTATACATCAAACACATAAACTTCAATATTTACATATATTTCATTTTTAAAAAGTTAAAATAGTGGTTTTTTTTTTATGCGATCTAAAAAGTAAAGTTTAGGGTATATGTGTAAACACATAGGAATTTGGCAGTATATATTCTTCAATTCTTCTTTATTTTATACATCAAACACATAAACTTGAATATTTACATATATTTCATTTTTTAAACGTTAAAATAGTGATTTTTTTTATGCGATCTAAAAAGTAAAGTTTAGGCAGTATATGTGTAAATACATAGGAANTACGTCAAACACATAAACTTCAATATTTACATATATTTCATTTTTAAAAAGTTAAAATAGTGGTTTTTTTTATGCGATCTAAAAAGTAAAGTTTAGGCAGTATATGTGTAAATACATAGGAATTTGGCAGTATATATGTAAATGCACCCTCCCCCTCCCTCCTCTTCTTTTTTTTGAAAATTTTATGGCTACAAGTGGAGTATCACACATATGATTATAAATATCTAAAAATGACTATTTCGTGGTAGTAATTGTCATAGACCAAATCAATACATCTATTAAGGGCTTGTTGAGGATCACTTTTATCTTTTGTTTTTGTTTTTGTTTTTGCTTTTATTTTACAAATATGTTTGTTTAGTGCATTTTTTCATGAATTTATTTTCTTTCTAAAACAAATTAGTTCGTTTATAAAAATATTTAAAACACCTAAAAGTTATTTTGAGTGTTTTGAGTGTTTTTAGAAATAATCATGTCTTAACATACCAAATATGTTTCATTTTAAGTTAAAAAACATAAAACAGAACAAAAATAAAAAATAAAAGTGATCCCAAACGGCCCCTAAGTTTCTGAACCGGTGGAGGCGGCCATAGATGCCTGAATTTACGAAATTTAGGAAAGTTTGCAAACCTTTTGAATTTAAAAAAATGGCTATAATGCAATCTCATCTTGATAATATATTTTTGAATGGGATAGAGGAGGCAATCATATGCATAATCATCATGTGAACTTTGTTGGTGATATTTTTTCTGTTTTTAATGAACCACTCTGCTTATCATGGGAGTATTGATATATGTTTTATATCTATGANCAATCCCATCTTGATAATATATTTTTGAATGGGATAGAGGAGGCAATCTATGCATAATCATCACGTGAACTTTGTTGGTGATATTTTTTTCTGTTTTTAATGAACCACTCTGCTTATCATGGGAGTATTGATATATGTTTTATATCTATGAGGCTCTCAATGATTAGAATTATATACCTGATTGTAATATGACTCAAGAAGATTAACATACATATCACTCAGTTGTTACGTACTTACACATCAAACACCTAAATTTTATTTTTTACATACATATCAAACATCAAAGACCTTACCTATCCATGAAGAGATGTATTTCACTTTTTAAATGTTAAAATGGTTGTGTTTTTGATGTGATATGATAGAATTGAGTAATATAAATGTAAAAAAAACAAATTTAGCTGCTATATTTGTACAACAAAAACAACAACAACAAAAACAAAACCATAATCCCACTACGTGGGGTCAGCTACATGAGTCCTTTTTCTTCATTGCATCCTACTTAGTGTCATATTTTCATTTAATTCTAATAAATTAAGATCATTTTTATACAATAAGCCCAAGTCTTCCTAGGTCTACCTCTGCCTTTCTTAACATAATTCTAATCGAAAACATCTACTCTCCTAATCGGATCATTAGATGGTTGGTGCTTAATGTGACCAAACCATCTAAGACGACTTTCTCTAATTTTGTCCGTCATAGGAGCTACACCAACCCTATCATGGATAAATTCATTTCCCATTTTGTCTCTAAGTGTTAAGTCACTCATCCACCTAATCATTCTCAACTCGGCAACACTTAATTTAGTATTATGCTTCTTTTTTAAAGGCCAACATTCAACGCCATAGAGCATTGTAGGTCTCACCACCGTCTTGTAAAATTTTCCTTTCAGTCTAAGCGGTACTTTTCTATCACACAATAGGCCCAAAGCATTCCTCCACTTCAACCAACCAACTTGAATTCTACTATTAACATCCCCATCTATATTACCATTGCTTTGAACAACAGACTCAAGATATCTAAATCGTTCACATCTTTTAATAATTTGATCGCCCAAAGTTACACTTCTGTCATAGAGCTACTACAACTAAAATTACATTCCATGTATTCAGTCTTAGTTCTACTCAAATGAAGGCCTTTAAACTCTAGTGTAAACCTCCATAATTCAAGTTTTTCTTGGGCTTTTTCTCTCGTCTTATCCACGAGAAGGATATCATCAGCNATCACGGATAAATTCATTTCGCATTTTGTCTCTAAGTGTAAAGCTACTCATCCACCTAATTATTCTGGTCTCGACAACACTTGACTTATTATTTTGCTTCTCTTTTAAAGGCCAACATTCAACGCAATATAGCATTGCAGGTCTCACTACTGTCTTATAAAATTTTCCTTTCAATCTAAGCGGTACTTTTCTATCAAACAAAAGGCCCGAAGCATTCCTCCACTTCAAACAACCAACTTGAATTCTACTATTAACATCCTCATCTATATCACCATTGCTTTGAACAACAGACCCAAGATATCTAAATCGTTCACACTTTTTAAAATTTGATCACTCAAAGTCACACTTCTATCACTAGAGCTATTATTACTAAAATTATATTCCATGTATTCAGTTTTAGTTCTACTTAAATGAAGGCCTTTANTCACTGAAAGTTATACTTCTATTACTAGAGCTACTACTATTAAAATTACATTCCATGTATTCAGTTTTAGTTCTACTCAAATGAAGGCCTTTAGANTTATTACTACTAAAATTACATTCCATGTATTCAGTTTTAGTTCTACTTAAACGAAGGCCTGCACTATAGCTATTACTACTAAAATTACATTCCATGTATTCAGTTTTAGTTCTACTTAAATGAAGGCCTTTAGACTCCTCCAATGCACCTCCATAATTCAAGTTTTTCCTGGGCTTTTTCTCTCGTTTTATCCACGAAAAGGATATCATCCTCCATAATTCAATTTTTTCCTGGATTTTTTCTCTCGTCTTATCCACGAGAAGGATATCATCAGCAAAAAACATACACCAAGGTACATCCTCTNTTCTTTCAGTTTGAACACAAGTAACAACTCTAGTATACATATCTTTAATGACTTGAACATAAGTTATATCAACACCTTTCTTCTCGAGAACTCTCCAAAGGATATCTCTTGGAACCTTATCGTAAGCTTTTTCTAAANGACCTTCCATTACTACAACAAAAAGATATGGGCTTAAAGTCGATCCCTGATATAATCCAACATAAATAGGAAAATATTTGGTCAAGTTCCGTTCAGTTCGGACACAAGTAATAACTCTAGTATACATATCTTTATTGACTTGAATATAAGTCATATCAACACCTTTCTTCTCAAGAACTCTCCAAAGGATATCTCTTGGAACCTTATGATAAGCTTTATTCTAAATTGATAAAAATTAAATGTAGATGCTCCTTATTATCTTTGAACTTCTCCATCAAACCTCTCAATAAATGTATAGCTTCCATAATAGACCTGCTCGACATAAATCCAAATTGATTATGAGAAATTTTATGATGCGTCTTAACCTATATTCAATTACCCTCTCCCATAATTTTAAAGTATGACACATCAACTTAATGTCTTAACCTTTTAATTACCCTCTCCCATAATTTGTAAGTATGACACATCAACTTAATTCCTCTATAATTTGCACACTCTTGTGCATCCCCTTTATTCTTAAAAATGGAAACCAAAATACTCTTCCTCCACTCCTCGGGAATCTTTTTAGTTTTTAAATTAATATTAAAGAGTTTAGTAAGCCAAGTAACTCCTAAATGGGCCAAAATACTCTTTCTTTACTCAGGCATCTTTTTAGTTTTTTAAATAATATTAAAGAGTTTAGTAAGCCAAAAAACTCCAAAGTCTCCTAAATATTTCCATAGTTCAATTGGAATATCATCAGGTCCAACAGACTTTCCACCCTTGATTTTCTTTAAAGCATCTTCAACTTCTTTTTTACTAATGCGACGGTAAAAATGAAATGTTTTATTTTTATTAACGATATTAAGATCACTAATGTCGATTGTATTTTCAGAAACTTCATTAAAAAACTTGTCATAATAACTCACCACCTAATGTTGAATATTTTTTCTAAGAAAAATACTTTTTGATTTTCATCTTTAATACACTTTACTTGAGTTAAATCTTACTTTTCTTTTCTGTTTCTTGGCTAGTTTATACATATATTTTTCACCCTACTTAGTATCTAATTTATTATAAAAATCATTAAAAGCAGAATTTTTAGCATCACTGATTGTTCTTTTAAACTTTTTACCAGTTGTTTGATATTTTTTCTCTGTTCTCTAAGCTTTTAAACCAATTTTAATAACTTAACTTATTATACTTTATCTTTTCTTGCACATTATTATTCCATCACCAACTATTTTTATCACCAACTATTATTATCTTTTCTTGCACATTCTTTTAAACTTTTTACCAGTTGTTTGATATTTTTTCTCTGTTCTCTAAGCTTTTAAACCAATTTTAATAACTTAACTTATTATACTTTATCTTTTCTTGCACATTATTATTCCATCACCAACTATTTTTATTTAAAGAAACTTTTTCTTTTGATCCTCCAAGTACATCTTTTACGATTTTTTTAATAGTGTTTATTACTTTATCGCACATAGCATTTGCTTCATCTTGAACATCCCAAATTTTGAAATCTTGAATTTTACTCATAAAAATAATTTTATTTTTCTTTTAAATTTCTCCATCTAATTCTACGACGATGAGTCCTAGTAGTCTTTATTTTACAACTCTTCATCTTAAAATCAAGAACTAATCAATGATGTTGGGTACTTAATTCCTCACTTGAAATGACCTTACAATCTTTACAATCTCGACGATCTCTTTTTCTCATAAGAAAATAATCAAATTGTGTTTTATTAGATCAATTCTTATAAGTAATAAGATGTTCTTCTCTTTTCTTGAATAGGGTATTAATAATAACAAAATCCTACGCTAAATCAAAATTTAAAATAACTCTACTTTCTTCATTAATCACTCCAAAATTGTAGCCACCATGAATATTTCTAAAATTTTCTACCACTCTTCCGACATGTTTTTTAAATCTCCTCCAATAAAAATTCTTTCTTCAAAAGGTATCATTTGTATTAAGTCTTCTAAGTCATCATAATTTTTCTTTAGACCCTATATCTAAACCTACTGGAGGAACATAAACACTAATAATATTAAAAATCTTAGTATCAATGATAATCTTAAGGGCTATTATTTTATCTCCAACTCTATTAATTTTTACAGTATTATCTTTCAAACTCTTATCTATATTTGCACCTACACCATTTCTAGTGCGATTCTTACCAGAATACCAAAGTTTAAAACCTAAGTTATTAATTTTCTTAGCATTTTCTCCAACCCATTTAGTTTTTTGAATACATAAGATATTATTTTTTCTATGAATCATAATATCAACTAATTTTATTAATTTACCATCGAGAGTACCTATATTAATATTAATTTTATTAGTTTCATGGATCAACTTCTTTACCTGTATCCGTTCTTAATGTGGAAACACTTGCTTATTTGACACTACACTCGAGCGCCGATGTAGCGGCCCTTGCACCTTTTCACTGTATTCAGACTATATAGCGCGTCGCTTCCAGGGAACACCTTAGCACATAAACAATGATTAAAAGGATTCATGTCATTTTTTTTCCGACAAGTTTTATGGTGGTTATCGACTACCTAACACAATCTTCCATTTTTTTATATTCGGGCTTGGGACCCGCAATGACAGTGTTAAATAAGCAAGGGTATCAAAACCTCTTAGAGCCATAAATAATTACAAATCTTCANCCTTTATTTTAACGAATGAATCGAGCAGAACACGAATGAACTAAATTTTTTTTGTGTTCGACTCGTTTATAAATCGAGCTAAAAAAATGTTTATGTTCGACTCTCTTGCTTAACGAACGAATCGAACACGAGCTGTTTGCGAACAACGAGCTTTTTTGACATCTCTACTCCTAACAATCATTGTTTGTTTTTACTTTGCCATGCTAACTTACCCAATAAATGTTATGTTATTATTTTCATATTTTTATAGCAAAACCTTTTGGTTGTAGCCTTACAAAATTGGTGAATCTAATAATTTTTCTTGGAGTAAAATCCTTAAATGGGAAGGGACAGACAGGAAAGAGATGAATAAATATTAGGTGCAAAGATGCTATCGATTATGACAGATGGAAAGGGGGTTGTATTTAAATTTTTAAAAACTAGGAAGAAATAAGAGACTTTTGAATTCAATAATAATGTTCCTTTCAAGCAAACTTTGGGCAGTCCGCATGAGCTGACATACCTTTTTTCTATTAAATATTATGGCTTTTACATAAAAATTCTTATGATTTACATATCTCACACATATGCCACACATAGCACCCAATTCTATAATATCTGTAGTTTTTGAGAGGAGAAAACTAATTATTTCTCTTCAATCTCATAGAAAAATGATTGCAAGTTAAATAGAGGAGTATAGCACCCATATTGGGAAAACAATAATATCCGCCTATCTCCCCATAATAAAAGAAAAAAGTAAGAATATGACATACCAATAATAGAAGATACTAAATATAGGAAACACTAATACTAGGAGATACTCGAAATCCAATGCCCCCCCTCAAGTTGGAGCATAAAAAATTGTTATGCCCAACTTGCTTACAGGAACTTCAAAATTAGGCTTGAATAGTCCTTTGGTGAAGATATCCTTTATTTGTTGAGCAGTAGGGATAAATGACATGCAAATAACTCCGCAATTAATTTTCTCTTTTATGAAGTGTGTCAATCTTCACTTTGTCCGATCATGATACACAGGATTTTCTGCAATGCTTATGGATGCTTTGTTGTCACAATATAACTTCATTGGTATGTTTATCAAGCTTTGCTGCTCTTTAAGAATTCTTTTCAACAATAATACCTCACATACTCCATTAGTCATAGCCCTAGATTATGCGTCAATGCAACTCCTTACAATCACATTTTGTTCCTTACTTCACATGTAATTAGGTTTCCCCATACATTGGTTCAATATTCAGACGTTGATCTCTTATCAATAAATGAGCTTGCTCAATCTACATCAGCATATGTCTTTGTGTTTTTTTGTGTGGTTTTCTGAAAGAGTAAACCTTTACTTAATGTACCTTTTAGATATCTGAGAATTCTGTTGACTGCTTCGAAGTTTTTTTCTCAAAGAGAGAATGCATAAATTGATTTACCAAACTCATAACAATGGCAATACCAGGCTGTGTATGTGATAAGTATATCAATTTTCCCATCAATTTTAATACCTAAATGTATTCACTTGATCACTTTCCTCCCCATCTCTTAGTTTTTGATTTGGAACAATAGGAGTGTTTGCAGGTCTACATTCACTCATCTCAGTTTTCTTGAGAAGACCAAGAACATATTTCTGTCAGGACACAATAATTCATTTCTTTGATTACCAGATGTAGGGAATTCTTCGAACG
>JXCR01130069.1:91324-106725 GCA_002079205.1 Phalaenopsis hybrid cultivar
AAAAAAGTAAGAATATGACATACCAATAATAGAAGATACTAAATATAGGAAACACTAATACTAGGAGATACTCGAAATCCAATGCCCCCCCTCAAGTTGGAGCATAAAAAATTGTTATGCCCAACTTGCTTACAGGAACTTCAAAATTAGGCTTGAATAGTCCTTTGGTGAAGATATCCTTTATTTGTTGAGCAGTAGGGATAAATGACATGCAAATAACTCCGCAATTAATTTTCTCTTTTATGAAGTGTGTCAATCTTCACTTTGTCCGATCATGATACACAGGATTTTCTGCAATGCTTATGGATGCTTTGTTGTCACAATATAACTTCATTGGTATGTTTATCAAGCTTTGCTGCTCTTTAAGAATTCTTTTCAACAATAATATCTCACATACTCCATTAGTCATAGCCTTAGATTATGCCTCAATGCAACTCCTTACAATCACATTTTGTTCCTTACTTCACATGTAATTAGGTTTCCCCATACATTGGTTCAATATTCAGACGTTGATCTCTTATCAATAAATGAGCTTGCTCAATCTACATCAGCATATGTCTTTGTGTTTTTTTGTGTGGTTTTCTGAAAGAGTAAACCTTTACTTAATGTACCTTTTAGATATCTGAGAATTCTGTTGACTGCTTCGAAGTTTTTTTCTCAAAGAGAGAATGCATAAATTGATTTACCAAACTCATAACAATGGCAATACCAGGCTGTGTATGTGATAAGTATATCAATTTTCCCATCAATTTTAATACCTAAATGTATTCACTTGATCACTTTCCTCCCCATCTCTTAGTTTTTGATTTGGATCAATAGGAGTGTTTGCAGGTCTACATCCACTCATCTCAGTTTTCTTGAGAAGACCAAGAACATATTTCTGTCGGGACACAATAATTCATTTCTTTGATTACCAGATGTAGGGAATTCTTCGAACGATTCATCTCATATGCATTTTTCCCTGTGAGAATAATATTATCTGCATACACAATCAGTATAACTAATATGATAGGAAACTGACCGTTTCGACAAGACGAGCCCAATCATACCAAAATTGGTACAATCCGAGTCTAATGAAGTCCTAATCAAGCCATTAAGGCCAATTTGTCGGCTTCGAATCGTTAATTCTGACATGCTTATAGTCATATCAAGCATCTTGACCAAAGAAATCCAATGAGCCTAAGCTTCATTAATTCTGAGATAACTAAGGCTCCTCAAATCATAAAAAAATTTCCTACGATCAAAAGATATCAACATAAAAAAATTCCCTACGATCAAAAGAGATCAATATAAGTCTCTGAGTGGGTTATTACGGAAATTTTTCATCGAAGGAACATATGTTCCTCCCCTAGAGTCTATAAATAGACCCCTCTCTTCAATTGAGAGGAAATAAGTCAAATTCTAGCGCTATTCTGGATTGAAGGCTAGACAATAACTTCTGGCCCTTGTAGTCCTCAAAGACCGTTAACAAATGCCTATCGGCCCCTTTCGACCAACGTCAACTGCCTTCTGCCCATCTTTGTTGGCAAACTCTGTTGTGTAACGATGTATCCCTGAATACAGTGCAACAAAATATCTTCTATACAGTTTTACAAAGTATCCTGCATATAGAGTAGTGAATAGCTCCGTATTAAAGATCCGACGATAACTTCCAGTGACGAATAGTTTCAGCCGCCATACTCAGAATACGATGACTTTCTTCAGACTCCAAAATTGTTACGTACATTATGCATTGATAAGTTTTGTAGTTGTAGCGTGGTAACCCTTCTTTCCCAATTGCGAAACAAGGGTGTATCTTTGTAGTTATCCTTCTATAGTGAAATATTTTGTCTAGGCTAGACGTTGTGCTTTTTTCCATTTTTGAGTTTTCTCATGTAATAAATCTTGATGTCTTATTCTATTACTTTTCAATCATTTATGCTTGTGTTGAGTTTTCGTACAATGCCGAGACGCTAAATTATCACTCCACTGCCACGAATCTTATGATACTAAAAAAGTATAATTAAACAAATGCTCTTTCATAAAATTAAATTATTGAATCAATCAATATCATCTTGGTGTGTTGGAAGATTCTTCAGTATTGATGATCAATAGTAATTTTACTGATAGACAACAAGATACATGATAGATTAGGAATATGAAACACATCACAAAGGGTTACAATATTGAGAGTTTCACATTTCTTATCCCGACAATTACCGAGAGGAAACTATTGATAATTTTGACATTTCTATCACAATGTCTATATAAGAAAAATAATTTAGAACAATTTGTCATATGATCAGTTGTGCCAGAGCCAATTATTCAAGAATGAAAAAAAATAGATTAACACCTAATAAAGTAGAGGCTAGGGAGTTGCACGGAGTCAAGGATAATAATGAAGGCTGAAATAATTTGCGCAATTGCTTTAATTATTCTTTGGTCATTGGAATTGCATTCGAGTTAGTAGATGGCTCTGTTTCTTCATGAGTGATTTGACAAACTCGACCTTCATGCTTAGATTTTGATTTTCAATTTGTAGGTTTTTCATGAAGATTCCAACATGCTTCCTTCACATGCCATGATTTTTTCACCCTTCTTTGTCTGTATCAATACCTTTTGTCACAAGAGAGTTCTCCTGTTTAATGTTACAAGATGATTTGGTGTTGTACAATATTATTTTCCTTCTGGACTCTTCACGTTCAACTTCAAAAAAAACTTCTTGAATTGAGGGTAGATGTTTCCTACCAAGGATTCAACTTCAAACTTCATCTAAACTCCAGTTAAGGCTAGCTAAGACCATGTAAACCTAGTTGTTTTCCTCTATTTTCTTGTGGCGAGCATTATCATATAAATTTTTAAATGTCATCATAACATTGATTAAGCTCTTGCCATAATGTTACCAACTCATTACCATACATGGTTACATCATAATCGTATTTCTAAAGTTGAGTTTTCAACTCCAAAATTTGCGAAGGATTTTCCAAGTCTAAATCGAGATCTCGAACAACCTCCCAAATATCTCGAGCAGTGGAAAGAAATAGATGAGGCTTTCTTATGGAAGGTTCCATGGAATTGATAAGCCATGCCCTTAGTAGAGAATTTTCGGAATGTCATTTTCTTAGATTTGGATCATTTAGTAGATTTTGAGATTTCTCCACTTAAATGCCCAATTTTGCCTCTCTCGTCAATCACTAATTTTGTAGATTGTGCCAACTCGAGATAGTTTTGTCCATTAAGTTTTATAACTGTGAGGTAAGACGATAAATTCTGAGAAAAATATTCATATCTTATACTTATTAGGGGAGTTGTCGGGTGAGGTATGTTAGTTTCAAAATTACTAGAACCGGTCGATGTGGTAGGATTTCCTTGAACTCCTGTCATCATTACTGATTTGTACGACATCATCAGAATTTGAAAAAAAACGATCAGGAACTGCGCTGAACTCCTTTACATCGTGATAAAAAACAACGCATAACTCCTGTATGTTGCAATCGGTTCACTTTCGTGTGCAAGCCACGCATGAGCTTTATTTTTATTTTTATTTTATTTATTTTACTTTGAGGTGAAAATACGTATTTCTCTTCAATTTCATGGAAAAATGATTACAAATAAAATAAAGGAGGAAAGCTCCCATATTGGGAAAATAATAATATATACCATAACTCTCCATAATAAAAGAAGGAAACAATAATTATGACATGCTAATAATAGAAGATGTTAAAAATAGAAAATACTAACAATAGGAGATACTCAAACTCCGATAGTATCACATCAATTATAGCACTATTATCACTTTTTAAAAGTCAAATACACATTTTCAAGCATAGGTTTAAAGCACCAAAATACTATGCATGTAATTATGAAAGTTTAGATGTGAGAGATGTAAATACATAAGAATTTTGTGCTACATTTGTAAACTTTCCATCATACTTTCAAACGTTGGTATCATTTCTCGGCTTCTCGTTTGATAAAGCTGCAGTAAATTATTGAGTTTTTGATCTGATCGTGTTGGGCATAAGCTTTTAAAATTTTGATCGCAGGCTTATTATCACTGTAGAGCGCTCAAGCTAAATATTTTTAATTTTAAGAGCATCTGCTAACCTTTCTAAGCTCACAAATGTAATGGGCAATAGATTGATATTCAGCCTTAGCACCACCCTGCTACTATAATTTACTTTTTTATCCTCACATATGGCCCCATCTGCTTCAATAAACCCTCTGATTCTTTTCTAATTTGGGGCATTTACATACATCACATACAATTCTGATGTGTTTATATCTCACACCTAAACTTTCATATTTACGTACACAACACTCAAATCTTTAATCTCACATCTGAAATAACACTATTACAACTTTTTAAATGTCGAATCTACCTTTTAAATGCATGGGTTAAAGCACCATAATGCTATGCTTGTAAATATGAAAGTTTAAGTGAGAGATATGGAATACATAAGAATGGGTGCTATTTATGTAAATTTCCCTAAGTTTTTATAAATCAATAAGTTTATTTTTGCATTGCTTTGAGGCTTATTACACTGATGATGTATGCAATATATTTGATTTTCTTACCTATCATTGATATGGTTTCTTTTCCATAGGATCATCATTGTTCTCCTTCCATCTTTTTTTTTTTTTTTTGCCTAGTGTTGTTCCAGCTGGTTCACATCCATATTTTCTCGTTTCAATAAGTAGATCAAGAGTGTCTTTTTGTTGAGAAATTTAAAAAAAAAAAGCCATTTTTACTCCATGCAATCTCCATTCCAAGGAAATAACTTTCAGAAGCTCATAGGTTTTTTAATTCAAAATCCCTTTTTAGCTTTCTTTGTAAGTTATAGATTTCTTCTTCATCATCCTTTGTAATCCTTGTGTCATCCAGAGAAATAGTTAGGGTTGATTTTATTTATTCTTTGTCGTATTTTATAAAAATTGTATGACCGGCTTTCCATTGTCTGTATCATATCCTATTTTCTTATTTAGAGTGGAACCATGTGCGAGGAGATGGTTTTGACCATAGAGTTTTTTTTAAAAAAAATCTATTTTTATTAAAAAAATATCCCAGTCAAGTTTGCTGTTCTGACTCATCATTTAAAAAATTATTTTTTATTTTCAAGTTGAAGCTCTCAGTCCAATTCAGCAGCAAAATATACTATAACATGAATTGCAGTTGGTCTTGCATCATGAGCAGAAGTCTTATTTTTTTATTTTATGCTTTTGTCAGCAACTATGCGTTTGTACCAGTCAAATGATCGCATTAGCTTTATATTTTGACAGTAATGATCCATTTACTTCTAATTATTATTTTTTTTCTTTTTGAGTCATCAACAATATCCCAAATTTTATTTTCTTAAAGAGCTTTCTTGTCCTCTCTTATAACTTTTAAGTGCTTCAAACTTTTTTTCCTTCGTACAACAACTTTATCAATCATGTTAGTCAATTCTTTGAACTAGTTTCGTAACTAAGAGTATGTAAATTAATTAGAATTTGCATGCTTGGTACAAGTTCTTACCTCCCTTTTTGGAATCAATAGGTATCTCAAGGTTAATAAACTTGTTTGGTCCATGCCCTAGGTTTGGTGATTGGTTGTTTTGAGTGCCTTTGCGTGTTCTTAAATTGAAAATTTACTTACATACCATTCAGTTCCTTTGTATTTTCATATCTAACACCTAAACTTCAATTCTTACAAACATACCACCATACTTATACATGAAACGGTTAAAATGGTGGTATTGTGATGTGATATGAAAGATTTGGGTTGTATAAATATTAAAAATAAAGTTTAGGTGTTAGATAGTTAAATATATAAGAATTGAGCGCTATACCACTTCTTAAATATATCATGATTTGCTTTTTTAGATGAGATCTCCCTTGGGACTAATAGTTGAGGTGACTTGGGAGAAAGAGGGTCATCTATGGAGATAACCACATAGATATGTGGTTATGAGAAGTACTCACCATTATCAACACAAATAATTAGAATGTAATTTTAAAATGTCTTGGATGAGTTTGTGCGGTTGTTTGAACAAGTTACTAGTTTTTTCTTTCTCTTTCGTGCGTTAGAACTATCGGCCTCTTGAATGGCCATCCATAATGGAAACGAATCATTGGGTTCCATCAAGCTATTAACTCTATTTGGTCTTTAGATGTCACCATGGATTAAATATAAGGCTTTTGTGGGTTTATAAAGTAGTGGAGGCGGCAGCTATTTTCTAGATTGTTTTTTCATTTTGTATTGTTTGGAAAGAACATTTCTCACATTCGAAATAAATGTTCTTTTTATTGACGAGCATCTTTGGGTACAAGATTTTGAGATAGGACAAATTTAGTGCCATAATATTTGGGTCATAACATTGCATTAGAGTAAAAAAAACAAAACAACAGGAGAAAATAACTGGGGCATTTACATATCTAACACTTAAACTTTGGTTTTTACATTGAAACCAGCCAAATCATTCACATCACATAAAAAATACCACCATTTTAACTTTTAAAAACTAAAATACACCTTCTCGTGTATAGGTAAGGTGGCATTTATTTAAAAATTGAAGTTTAGATGCTAGTTATATAAATACATTAAAATTAAGTGGTATGTTTGTAAATATTCCAAATAGTTTTTATGGAATTTCACAGGAGACCTTGATGGTGGTGTTGGGGAGAGAGTAGTGGCCATATTATTCTTGCCATCATCTTCCTCGAAGGCTGGTCCTAAAATTGTGAAAGAAAAATAATTACTTTGCAATTCATAATAATAAATTGCGAATTAATTTGGGTACAAATACGACATCTTTTAGAAACAAATTTTTTACACAAACTGANCCTGGTAAATTTTAAATTGTTTTAATTAGCCCATCATATGATAAGGTGTGTTTGAATCAACAATCTAATGTTGTTCTTTCATGGATTTAGAGGGCAGAGAGTGACTTGGATTTTCTTTGCATGACATTACCTGTTGTGGTTTGTGTTTTGCTTTGTTGTTGGCTTCTTGTTTGATTAAGTAATAGTTTTTCAGCTTCTTGAGATTACAATTAGGGGTGTAAACAAACATTCTGTTCGTTCCAAACAGGCTCGTGTTCGAAATGGTTCATAAATAATATGTTCGTGTTTGATTTATTTCGAATTCATTTTTTTTTTATCTCGTGTTTGATTCTGATTAGCTCAAATGATTTCAAATGATTTAAAAAATAATAAACTGTAACTTTTTTAAAGATACATTAAATAATCAATAAAAAAAATATAATAATAATAATTATTATTATTATTTGCTTAACTATTTAATTAATTATAGCCAAAACGAGACCAACACAATCGAACAAAAGTTTGTACATTTTATTTCGTTTTCGGTTTGCTTGTTTTACAAAGTAATCAAACACATGCTCTTTATGAATGTTGAACTATTTTGATAGCTCTAATTACAGTCCAAGAATATTGGTAGAATCAATTTCAGCAATATGACCCTTGGGTCTTTGATTTTTTCTGAATTTTTGTTTTCAATTTGCTTTTTTTTTTAGTTTTGTGGCATTGCTTATGAGTGTGGTAAGGCGCGTGTTATTTTTCACACAACACTCTTTGATTTGTTAGCTTTATCCTCGAATGAAGCCTGAGCAAGAGTTTGATGGGAATTTTGTTCTTCATGAATGTTTAGATGCTAGATATGTAAATACATAAGTGTTGTTTGGTATGCATGTAATTTTTACTTATTCGGAGAAATTACAATCATATGATTCACGTCATGATTTTTAGACAAAAAAATTTTATACTGGTTGTATTAGGTTATGTTTTTGGAGTGACTAATGAAGAATGTAGAACAATATTAATTTTTATTTTAGCTTATGATTTTATTATTGCTAATATTTTATTTAAGAAAATATACAAGCATATTATCATTTATAAGAATGAATCTAATAAAACACAAAATTATTTTCTTATATAGAAAAAAGAAATCGTTGAGATCTGTAAAGTTTTTAAGGTCATTCCAATTGAAAATTTAAGTATTCAACATCAATTTTTTTGTTTTGAATTTTAAGATAAAGTGTTGGAAGATGAAAAATACAATGAAATATTATTATAGAATTAAATGAACGCATTTAATAGACAAATAAAATTATTTTTATGAGTAAACTTCAACATCTTAAGATTTGGGATGCTTATAAAGACACTAACGACATGTGGGATAAAGTAATGAGCACTATTAAATAAATTGCAAAAAATGTACTTGGAGGATCAAAAGGAAAAACTAGTATAAATACAAATAGTTGTTGGAATAATAATGGACAATAAAATATAAAATATGATAAGTTTTGTTATAAAATCTTAGAGAAATAGAAAAATTACAAGGTGGTCTGTAAGGAGTCTAAGAGAACAATTTGTGATATTAAAAATTTTGTTTTTAGCGCTCTTTTAGTACAAAAGGGGGTGGGAGATATATGTATAAACTAGTCAAACAAAAAGATGAAAAACACAGAGATTTAAAAATCAAGAAATATTTTTTTAGATAAGGATATTCAACATAAATGAGTGAGATATTTCAATAAACTTTTTAATGAAAATTTTGAAATTATAATTGACTGTAGTGATCTTAATATAATTAATAATAATAAAATGTTATTTTTTTATTGTCACATTACTAAAATGGAAGTTGAAGTTGTTTTAAAGAAAATGAAGGGTAGACAATTAATAGGACTTGATGATATCTCAATAGAAGTGTGAAAATGTTTAAGACTCTAGAATTTCTTGGTTCACTACATTTTTTAATATTATTTCAAAAAATAAAAAGATGTTCGAGGACTGGATGAAGAGTATTTTGCTCTTTATTTTTAAGGATAAAGAAGATCCATGAGAGTGTGTAAATTATAGAGGAATTAATTCAATCTGTCATACATTAAAATTATGGAAGAGAGTAATTAAACATGGGTTAAGGCGTATCACAAAGATTTATCAAAATCAGTTTGAATTTATGTCAGGCAAGTTTACCATGGAAGTTATACATTTTGTGAGATGTTTGATGGAGAAATATAGACAGAGTAAGGAGGATCTACATATAAATTTTGTTGATTAAGAAAAAGCCTACGAGAAAGTACAAAGAGAAGTAATTTGGAGAGTTCTTAAAAAATGTTGATATAACTTATATTGAAATCATTAAAGATATGTATACTAGAGTTGTTACATGTGTTTGAATATAAGGATCATTAATCGTGTATTTTTTATTTCAGTTGGATCACAACAAGAATTGATTTTAAGCCATATTTCTTTGCTTTAGTCATGGATGTTCTTACTTGACATTTACATGAGGATATACCTTGGTGTATGCTTTTCACTGTTGATACCCTTCTTGTGGATAAGGCTAGAGAAAGAGTTTAGGAAAAACTTGAATTATGGAGGTTAACTTTAGAGTATAAAGGCTTTTGTTTGAGTAGCTCTAGAACTTAATACATGGAATGTAATTTTAGTTTTAGTAGATCTAGTGGCGGGGTTGTCAATGGGTGATCAATTCATTAAAAGGAGTGAACGTTTTAGATATCTCAGGTTAATTGTTCAAAGTGATTGAGGATATAAATGGGGATGTTATTAGTAGAATTCAAGTTGGATGATTGAAGTGGAGGAATGCATCACGTTGATTGTGTGATAAAAAAGTTCTCCTTAGACTTAGAAGGAAAATTTTATAAGATGGTGGTGAGACCTGCGATGCTTTATGTTGCAAAATGTCGGCCTATAAATGACAAGCATAAAACTAAGTGTTGTTGATATGAGAATATGCTTAGGTGGATGAGTTGCTTTTCACTTAGAGACAAAGTGAGGAACAAATATATTCGTTAAAGGGTTGGTGTAGCTCCAGTGACAGACAAGATTAGAGAGAGTCGTCTTAGATGGTCTGATTACATTAAACGTCGACCATCTGATGATTCTGTTAGGAGAGTAGATGTTTTAGATTTGACTTATGTTAAGAAAGGTAGAGGTAGACCTAAAAAGACTTGGGCATGTTGTATAAAAGATGAACTTAATCCATTAGATTAAATGAAAATATGACTCAATAGGACACACAATGGAGAAAAAACATTCCTGTGGCCGACCCCACTCTGTGGGATAAAGACCTGTTGTTGTTGTTTGTTGTGGGACAATTACATTCATACCACACAACTCTTATGTATTTACATATCTAACACCTAAAGTTTTGAGAGCAGGTTTGTTCGTCATGGGGATTACTGAGTTCATCATCACACATTTTCTCTTCCGTCTTTGCCAGCTTCAACTCGATTAGGCCTTGGAAAATATCAAATATTAGCCCTTTTTCAAGCATCAGTTTATTTTTTTTGCCATCTCATGGCTACTCCTGTCCATGTTTTATGTCCATTTTCTGCCCTACTTCCACTAGAATATTGTAGTATTCAATTATGGTACTGTTACCCTGATTTATTTTTAGGGAAAATTATGTACAACTGTTAATGCATTTACATATCTAACATCTTAAATTTCTATTGACAAGCATAACACTCAAATATTTAACATCACATCAGAAATACTACTTCTACTAGCTTTTTAAATTAATTTATGACACTAAAGTATTATAAATATAAATATGAATGTTCAGATGTTAGATGAGTGATGCATAAGAATTGTGTGTTAATTTGGGGAAATTATATACAGACCACACAACTATTATGTTTTTACATACCTAACACCTAATGTTTCATATTTACACACAAAGCAACAAATCTTTAACACCACATAAAAAAATATTACTATTGCTAACTTTTTAAAAGTGTGGATGAAATGGTTGTCTAGTGGTTGGACATTTACTCNTCATTTACATATCTAACAACTTAAATTTCATATTGACAAGCATAGCACTCAAATCTTTAACATCACATCAAAAATACTACTTCTACTAGCTTTTTAAAAGTGAAATAATTTTTTTGATGCATTAATTTATGACACTAAAGTATTATAAATATAAATATGAATGTTATGATGTTAGATGAGTGAAGCATAAGAATTGTGTGTTAATTTGGGGAAATTATATACAGACCACACAACTCTTATGTTTTTACATACCTAACACCTAATGTTTCATATTTACACACAAAGCAACAAATCTTTAACACCACATAAAAAAAATATTACTATTGCTAACTTTTTAAAAGTGTGGATGAAATGGTTGTCTAGTGGTTGGACATTTACTCCCGCATTGAAAGGTCCCATCTTCGAAGTCCACAGTCCAAAAACAAAAAAAAAAAAGGAAATTTTTAAAAGTGAAATACTCCTTTTCATGGCGCGGGTTGTGAAGTGGAAACTTCTGCAACTGAAGTGTGATGCAGCTCCCATGACGAAGCGGTTTCCGCTTTCATGCATGGATTGAACCGGTCTAGTTTTTGTTGTTGTTGTAGCCGATCCTTTTGGATCATTTCTAGTTATTCTCTTATTATATTATTTGCTTTTCTGATGTTTTAGGTNGTTGAACCGGTCTAGTTTTTATTGTAGCCGATCCTTTTGGATCATTTCTAGTTATTCTCTTATTATATTATTTGCTTTTCTGATGTTTTAGGTTTAGTTTTTTTTTGTGTATTTGTTCGGGCAGCCACCAACATCCTTTTCCCCTCGTTTAGAGCTGCATCTTATGGTCAAGTGGTACTCCGGTTGTACCTCATTTCAAAGTGGTTATCATCCTAGACTTACCCTTCCTCCGCAACCTTCCTTCTGTTGACATTGTTTCCGTACCTGCTGTAGGCACCAGGAAACAATCCTTCTTCGCTATTTTCTGTAGTTTCCACCTTTCAACCCTTTCTTCTTCTTCTGAAATTGCTTCCTGCTGCTCCACGTTATTCTTCCCTCTTGCAGCTGCACCCAAATCAATTGTCCTTACTATTTTCCTGCATTTTCCCCTTTCCCTTCTTTCCATCCATTTATATTATTTTCCATGCTGTCTAACCACCCTGCATAGCCACCGTCGCCGCCCAAATTCCACTAACTGTTTTTTTATCGCTGTCTGACCATCCGACATTGCTGTCGCTGCCCCAATACATTTACCTGTTGTTGTTTTCTGCTGTCTGAGGCCTTCTCATTGGCTGCGACCAGCCGAACGTCACCCCACCTACTGTTTCTCCCCTATATAGCCCACTTACCACTTTACTGCCACCTTTCCAAGTCCTAGCAATCACCACCAGCTCTCTAAATTTGCCGTGGTTGCGTGCCCTGTCGTGTTTGTTGTTATTTCCCATTTCCATGTTGGTTGTACCAGCCTAATGGGATTCTTAAGTAATTTATTTACTTTCCTATTATTGTTTGGATTAACTCTGATATCATTTGGTATCAAAGCTAGCAACTCTAGTCCCATTATAGGGTTATCTAAATCTCTTCTACCTAACCCAAAATTTTTCTTTTCCACCCTACGTCACACCCATAAAACACATGTCACCTGCTCGTGCCTAAACCCTAGCAATACCACTGAAGAGATAATAGTTGGAAACCTGATCGAGAGAAAATGACACGATGCCACTTATGAGAAATCCACAAATAGGTGTACAAGAGATTTATAGGGAGGATATGCAATGAGAAATGCTCCAACTGTAATAGAAGCTCACGGCCTTCGAGAGTAGACCATGCATAGGGGTCACACAAACTCCATTCGATTCTAAAGAAGAACTACTACCTCGAAGATTTGGCATGAAATATTGGAGAAATCAGGATTTTGAAACAAAATTAGATTTTTCATATTTTGATGACTGCATGTATCCATTGAGTTAATCGAGTGCCTTTGGATTCACAAACGTCTCTTTGAGTACCAGGACGTCCCATTGGAAAAAATGGTGAAAAAACTATGCATCGACAAGTTAATGAAGTGTGCATCTTAGTGNGTCATATTTTGATGACTGCATGGACCATTGAGTTAATCGAGTGCCTTTGGATTCACAAACGTCTCTGAGTGCCAGGACGTCCCATTGGAAAAAATGGTGAAAAAACTATGCATCGACAAGTTAATGAAGTGTGCATCTTAGTGGTGGGTGAATTTGAAGATTCTTTGACATTGAGAAGGGAAGAGTAAAATTACTATGTGATATATATATATATATATAATGACAGATGCATCACCAACATCTACTAGTTCTTTACAGAAAGGATGTTTTGTTCTTGGCTTCAAAAGTGGAGACAGTTTCATTGGATAACTGCCACATTTTACAGGTATAGTTCCATCCTAGGATCAAGTAGTAAGAGTAGTTCCAAACAAAACGTCCAAGCTGACCCACCTGAAGAGATACTAGTTCATAATGGAGAAAATATGGAACCAATCTGCATTCCCAAAGTCGTCTCAGCCAGTAAGTGTTTTAAGTGCCAAAGATTTGGACATATTGAATTTAATTGCCCAACCAAGAGAATGTTCTCTTTCACAGATCATGGAGCAATTGAAGAAGTGGGCAATGACACAATAAATATTGAAGAAAGTGAGGACACAAATGTGGTGTACTAGATTCAAACTGATGATGGTTAAAAGCACGTAGTTCAAGTTGAGCCCATGAGAATGACTCCAACATAATTAACATTGGTGGTCCAAGATGGCCCTAAGTTCGAGGAACCAACACTAGTCACATGACAATCCTATAAAAGAAAATTTTAGACTTTTCAAATATATAGTCTACTTCCTGAGTTGCCCCTACTGAGGGAGGTCCAACATGCCAGAGATGAGACTCTTTTGTGCCAGTCCTCGAAGACTGTATAGTTATTTGAGTATTAAAATCAGTTCAGTAGTGTATTCATCGACATTTGATCAGGCAATATGGATAAACCACAACGTTGGAATTTGCCTTAGGATCTTTGGGTGAAAGAACATATAATAAGATCCATGTTCTTTTCTGAGAAGAAGAAGAGACATCTCTTGAGTAAAAGAACTTCATTAATAAGTTGTACCAGCTGCAGGCGCTCGTAAATAGCCTCCTTGGTTGTTTTTCTGTTGTTTCCTCCTTCAACCCTTTCATCTTCTTCCCAAATCGCTCCCCTGCAGCTCCACGTCATCCTTCCCTGCTTCAGCAGCTCCCACAACAGTCGTACTAGGTGTTTTTCTTGCATTTTCCCCCTTCCTAGCGGCTTTTTCCATTCCTTTACTGTTTTCCCTGCTGGCCAACCATCCCACCTCGCTGCTACTGCTCCAAATCCTACTTGCTTTGCTGTTTTTTCACTGTTTGACCGTCCGTCATTGCGCTGCTGCCCCAAAACATTAACCGGTTGCTATTTTCTGCTCTCAGGCNGTTAGTTTTTTTTTTTGTGTATTTGTTCGGGCAGCCACCAGCATCCTTTTCCTCTCGTTTAGAACTGCATCTTATGGTCAAGTGGTACTCCGTTTGTACCTCATTTCAAAGTGGTTATAATCCTAGACTTTCCCTTCCACCACAACCTTCCTTCTGTTGACATTTTTTCCGTACCTGCTGTAGGCACCAGGAAACAATCCTTCTTCGCTATTTTCTGTAGTTTCCACCTTTCAACCCTTTCTTCTTCTTCTGAAATTGCTTCCTGCTGCTCCACGTTATTCTTACCTCTTGCAGCTGCACCCAAATCAATTGTCCTTACTATTTTCCTTCATTTTCCCCTTTCCCCTCTTTCCATCCATTTATATTATTTTCCATGCTGTCTAATCACCCTGCATAACCGCCGTCGCCGCCCAAATTCCACTCACTGTTTTTTTATCGCTGTCTGACCATCCGACGTTGCTGTCGCTGCCCCAATACATTTACCTGTTGCTGTTTTCTGCTGTCTGAGGCCTTCTCATTGGCTGCGGCCACCCGAACGTCACCACACCTACTGTTTCTCCCCTATATAGCCCACTTATCACTTTACTGCCACCTTTCCAAGTCCTAGCAATCACCACCACCTCTCTAAATTTGCCCTGGTTGTGTGTCATGTCGTGTTTGTTGTTATTTCCCATTTCCATGTTGGTTTTACCAGCCTAATGGGATTCTTAAGTAATTGATTTACTTTCATATTATTGTTTGGATTAACTCTGATATCATTTGGTATCAAAACTAGCAACTCTAGTCCCATTATAGGGTTATCTAAATCTCTTCAACCTAACCCAAAATTTTTCTTTTCCACCCTATGTCACACCCATAAAACACACGTCACCTGCTCGTGCCTAAACCCTAGCAATACCACTGAAGAGATAATAGTTGGAAACCTGATCGAGAGAAAATGACACGATGCCACTTATGAGAAATCCACAAATAGGTGTACAAGAGATTTCTAGGGAGGATATGCAATGAGAAATGCTCCAACTGTAATAGAAGCTCACGACCTTCGAGAGTAGACCATGCATAAGGGTCACACAAACTCCATTTGATTCTAAAGAAGAACTACTACCTCGAAGATTTGGCATGAAATATTGGAGAAATCAGGATTTTGAAACAAAATTAGATTTGTCATATTTTGATGACTGCATG
>JXCR01130069.1:110679-152157 GCA_002079205.1 Phalaenopsis hybrid cultivar
ATGAGAGACTTAATATAAAATTTAAATTCAAATATTAACTACAAATTATAAATAAAAAATAATAAATAACAACTCAATTTTGTTAATATAATAATAATAATAATAATCTGAAATAAATAAATAATCTTTTCTCATAATCACCAAAACAAATTAGATAATTCTTTGACTTTTGCCCACCTAAGCAACCCAACTTTAACCTACTATTCCATTGCTCAACTGTCAACTCATACCCCCGTCAATAGATACGTAGAGATGTGTACATAATAGGGTACACGGGGTTTATAAGGGAATTACAAGAGGGTTATAATATATTGGACCTCCCGTGTAACTCCGCTCGTTGTAACATTGTAATCTCAATGGATAAAATAAAAGCGCGGGTTACAACTGAGTTGCACGAAAGTTACAAGGAAGTTATAACACACTTGTAACCCCCGTGTAACTCCCATATAACTCCCGTGTACCTTATTATATACACATCTCTGTTGGTGTATTGACGGGGAAAAAAATTGCATACGTCAAGAAGCATGCAGAGATGTGTATATAATATGATACAGGAGAGTTACAAACGTGTTATAACTTCCTCGTAACTTTCGTGTAACTCAGCTGTAACTCGCACTTTTATTTTATCCATTGAGATTACAAGTTTACAGGCGTGATTACACGGGAGTTACACGAGAGATTACATGGGAGTTACACAGGAGTTTTAACGGGTTATAACCCCCTTGTAATCATTGTATAATTCCCGTATACCTATTATATCTAGCGTTTAGGGTTTAGGGTTAGGGTTTAAGGTTAGGGTTTAGGGTTTTAGGGTTATGGCTCAACAACACTGCCGAAATCCGCTCGACTCACGCAAATTTTTTCCCTCAACAACACTGCCGAAATCCGCTCCAGCCATCACCCCGTCGGAAGGAAACGCTTGCGTCCTTTGCCGCAGTTCATCTTCCTCCAAGCGATTCGCTAGGATCACCTTCTCTCCCGAACGAGCGAGCAAGTATTTCCTCTAATCATTCAAGCCGCAAGCAGGTTCTTCCTTCGGTTCGGTCTACNCGTGATATATATATATAAAATGACAGATGCATCACCAACATCTACTAGTTCTTTACAGAAAGGATGTTTTGTTATTGGCTTCAAAAGTGGAGACAGTTTCATTGGATAACTGCCACATTTTACAGGTATAGTTCCATCCTAGGATCAAGTAGTAAGAGTAGACCAAACAAAACGTCCAAGCTGATCCACCTGAAGAGATACTAGTTCAGAATGGAGAAAATATGGAACCAATCTGCATTCCCAAAGTCGTCTCAGCCAGTAAGTGTTTCAAGTGCCAAAGATTTGGACATATTGAATTTAATTGCCCAACCAAGAGAATGTTCTCTTTCACAGATCATGTAGCAATTGAAGAAGTGGGCAATGACACAATAAATATTGAAGAAAGTGAGGACACAAATGAGGAGTGCTAGATTCAAACTGATGATGGTTAAAAGCACGTAGTTCAAGTTGAGCCCATGAGAATGACTCCAACATAATTAACATTGGTGGTCCAAGATGGCCCTAAGTTCGAGGAACCAACACTAGTCACATGACAATCCTATAAAAGAAAATTTTAGACTTTTCAAATATATAGTCTACTTCCTGAGTTGCCTCTACTGAGGGAGGTCCAACATGCCAGAGATGAGACTCTTTTGCGCTAGTCCTCGAAGACTATATAGTTATTTGTGTATTAAAATCAGTTCAGTAGTGTATTCATCGACATTTGATCAGACAATATGGATAAACCACAACATTGGAATTTGCCTTAGGATCTTTGGGTGAAAGAACATATAATAAGATCCATGTTCTTTTCTGGGAAGAAGAAGAAACATCTCTTGAGTGAAAGAACATCATTAATAAGTTGTACCAGCTGCAGGCGCTCGTAAATAGCCTCCTCGGCTGTTTTTCTGCTGTTTCCTCTTTCAACCCTTTCATCTTCTTCCCAAATCGCTCCCCTGCAGCTCCACGTCATCCTTCCCTGCTTCAGCTGCTCCCACAACAGTTGTACTAGCTGTTTTTCTTGCATTTTCCCCCTTTCTAGCGGCTCTTTCCATTCCTTTACTGTTTTCCCTGCTGGCCAGCCATCCCAACTCACTGCTACTGCTCCAAATCCTACTTGCTTTCCTGTTTTATCACTGTTTGACCGTCCGTCATTGCGCTGCTGCCCCAAAACATTAACCGGTTGCTATTTTCTGCTCTCAGGCCTTCCCGTTGGCTGCTGTGGCCCGAACATCCCCCCATCCGCTGTTTCTCCACTGTCTAGCCCACTTACCACCTTGCCGCCAGCTTTCCAAGTCCCTAGTAGTTACCACCACCTTCCTAGATCCGCCTTAATCGCACGAAGTGTGTTTTGTTTGTTGTTATTTTTCATTTTCTTGTGTTAGTTGTAAGAGTTTAATGAGCTTTTTCAGAATAATAGTTATTTTCCTATTATTATCTGGGTTAACTTTGGTGTCATTTTATTTATGACACTATAAATATTAATAAGAACTTTTAAATGTTAGATATGTAAATAGTAAAGAATTGTGGAAATTGCATACATACCACATAATTATACTAAAAGTGGTATAAGTCATCAGGATGACAAGCCCAAATAATCTCTGAGTTACAAGACATGCTCTAAAATAGAAGACATTTTNACAAGTCCCTAGTAGTTACCACCACCTTCCTAGATCCGCCTTAAACGCACGAAGTGTGTTTTGTTTGCTGTTATTTTTCATTTTTTTGTGTTAGTTGTAAGAGTTTAATGAGCTTTTTCAAAAGAATATTTATTTTCCTATTATTATCTGGGTTAACTTTGGTGTCATTTTATTTATGACACTAAAGTATTATAAATATTAATATGAACTTTTAAACGCTAGATATGTCAATGGTAAAGAATTGTGGAAATCGCATACATACCACATAATTATACTAAAAGTGTTATAAGTCATCAGGATGACAAGCCCAAATAATCTCTGAGTTACAAGACATGCTCTAAAATAGAAGACATTTTATTTTACCGATTTGCCAAAACTAACCTATGATGCTACTTCTTATTTCTGTTTAAATATCTTCTGACTTCGAGCATTTATCATAAAATTCTGATTGTATTGTGATATATATATATATATATTATAACGTTCCAGGTGCGGTTGATTGATACTTTCACAAATAAGAATGGAATGACTAGTCACTGCTACAGAATTGCATACAGGTCCATGGAACGTTCACTAACAGATGAGGAGATAAATCAGCTCCAGGTACGTAGTAACGTTGATATTTTTGGGAAAATGAACTTTTGGATGCTTTGATTTTAGGAAGATTTCATCCAAACCACTCAATTCCTATGTATTTACATATCTAATACCTCAGTTTTAATTTTTACATACATCCCACCTAGCTTTGCATGAAATGATGTATTTCACTTTTTTTAAATTATAGTAGTCAGATGTGATAAAAAAGATTTGTGTGGGAGAAATGTAAATAGCAAGTTTAGGTCTTGGATATGCAACTAAACTGTCAAAATGATTTGTTGTTCATGTTCGGCTCGTTAAGTAGTTCATGTTCGATTCGTTCGCTGAGCAAACAAGCCGGACATGAACAATTTTTTTTTTTTGCGTTGGATGCATAAACAAGCTGAACACTACAAGGCTGTAAAGATTTATAATCAATTAAAATTAGTAATTAAAAATAGAATAAAAATATATTAAATTCTATTTAAATGAATATTATAATATAAATAATAAGATTTAAATCTCACCGTACCCTTAACATCCTACGGCTATGTCATTAGAGTTGTTAAAATGGGTGAACAGTTCATGTTCGCTTTGATAAGCAAAAGAGACAAACAAGAACAAATTTTTTTAGCTCAATGTATGAATGAACCGAACACAAACAATGGTATTTTCCAAACAGGCCGAGCATGGGCTTGTTCAAGCTCAGCTTGTTTACACCCTAAACGGTTGCATGCGTGATTATAGTTAAAATGATTCTTTGTTCCGGAACAACTTGTGTTTGGTTCACTTACAAACAAGTCGAACATGAACAATTTTTTTGTGTTCGAAATATAAACTAGCCGAACACAAATAATATTATTTTTTAACGAGCTGAATACGAGCTAAGCCCAGGCTCACTTGTGCTCGGCTTGTTTACACCCTAGTAAATGCCTCTTAATGTTAGTAATTTTCCATTCTCTATGCGATGCAGGGAAGCGTTAGAGATGCCGTTCAAAGCAAGTTGAAAGTCATTCTCAGATAAATGCTTCTAATTATATTGGAGCTGTATTTTCTTTTCATCTTTTTTTTCTTTTTTCTTTCATGAAATTTTAATCATGGCGAGTTATTTACATGTATGTCACAATTTATATGTATTTATATGTCCATCACATTAATATTTTATGTTGACAGTAAAATAAAGATAAAAAAAAGAGAAATAAATAAATCGCAACGGAGCCCGAACTGACTCTCACCCCAGAAAAATTATTCCATACAGACACCACATCTAGAAATGCATGTGGTGTCCGATCTACACCATTGATCACAATATTTTTTTTAAAGAAATTATAATGGGATCCACCGAAATACATCTTACTTGTGATCAACGATGAAAATCGAACATTGCATGCATGCAGAAATGTATGCGGTGTCCATATGAAATAATTTTTTCTCACCCCGAGCTGCAACTACTCAGGCTCAAAACCCCAATCAAATTTTTTATTTCCTAAATTACTATTTGTATTTTATAGTTAATATTGTTAAAAGTAAAATCTGAAAAAAAAAAGAGATTTGTACTGTAATTAGTCATTATTGTGTTCACAATATCTCATCATCGTCAATGTCGCTGCTTCGCGCAAAAATGTATAATAAAATGGGTATGAGAAGGTAATTTTCAAAATATTTATGCTAGAAAGTTTAAGTACATGTTCTTTGAAATTAAGTACCGTTCAAGAAAATTGCAGACTTACTTAAAAAATTTATGTAAAAATCAGGAGATTTAAGTAACCTTCCTGGAAAATGCGAGTACCTGCCCAGAGTATTAAGTACCTTTTAAGAAAAGTAACATACAAATGTAGGGAAGTTTGTGCTCCTGATTGTCCGATTTCAAGTACATTGAAGGCTTATATTGTTCTTTAAGACCGTGAGTTGAAATACATATTCTTTCAGCATGACTGCAGTGAGCATTTTAAGATAATTAGAAAGGCTCCAAGTGGTTTGGACTTTGAAATAACTAAGGTTTTTGGACCCTTGGAATTTATGAAGTAATTTAAATGTGAATCATTTGAGCTTAAAAATAATCTTAATTTGAACTTTAAAATTTAAACCGCTTGAAAATTGATTCAAATGTGAACTTTTTAAATTTGTAACAGAAATTTAAATTGAATCATCTGGATTTATAAAGTAATTTTATGGCTCGTAAAGAATCTCTAGACGTGAATTACTCTGCTTAGCAAAAAATAAACTGAAAGAAGAGTCCTTTAATAAGATTATTTATTTTTATTAAGGAGAATTAAAAGTGATTGAAGCTTGCACAAGTCTGTTTTATAAGATTTGCAATAGTTCATTTATAAAAGAAATTCAAAGCTTTACATTTATGAATTTAACAAACTCTAGATATCATCACGAGCTTAGCATCTCAAACTTGCCACCAGATTTGCAAATGTAATTTGCAAGCAGACAGAAGATAATTTGCTTTTAAAGCCCAAAAATATAATGAAAAGCTTTGTTAGGAGATATTCTGCGAGACATATTTTATTCAATAATTTGCTCATCTAGAAAGCCTAAGATGTATCAAGTCCACAAAAAACTATTTTGGTGGTCGAGTGTGAAGACTGATGTAGTTGAGTTTGACCTTTCAAATTTTTAAGGCTGAACATTAGAGACATAGTGATTTGTTGCAGCCCTTCTAATTGCAGAATGAAAGTGAGAGGAGATTTCTATGAATTTCTTTGTTGTCTTGCCAAGATTAAATCAAGGACTGATGTTATTTGAGTTGTGGTTGATTAGTACATTAAGTCTTCTCATTTTCTTCCAATTAAGTAGAATTATTCGGTAGAAAAATGAATCAAGCTCTATAGAAACCAAATTGTTTGACTGCATTAGATACCAACCTTCATTGTATCTAATTAACATGGAATATATTTTTATAGGCTATGGATGCAGGTACACAAATATTTGGGTATGAGATTAAACTTCAGTATTGGTTTTCATCCTAGAAAGATTGGTCGTTAAAGTGCATTATTCACACAATAGAAGAAATGATTAGAGTGCTTGCATTCCATAGTAACATTATATTCTATTAGTGGAGTTCATTTATAGCAACAACTATTAGGTTAACATCGACATGACACCAAACGAAGTTGTTTATGACAGAAAATGTAAATCCTCTTCATGTTGGTTCAATTTAGTGAAAGTTGAATATGCATATCTTGGTTAGTTGATTAAGCAACATAGAATGTTTACTAGATTCGAGATCGAGTACGTGCAACTCGGAATCATCATAAAAAACATTTTGACCTCAAGTACAGAGAGATTGAATTCAACGTTAAGGATCATGATTTTTTGGAAGCTTCATATATGCGTAGGGTTATAAGATTTGGTTAGAGTGTAAAGCTTCAACCTCGCATTATTGGTCCTTTCGAGGTGAATGAGAGAGTGTTGACCTCACTCTTGGTGAGGTCTTCCTCTCTTCCCTCCTATTCCATTATATCATAGGATCTAGCCTGACGTCTTTATTAAGCCCTAAATGGCTAGTAGATGGGTGAGACCCAAAAGTAGATCCTACACTGAATCATCACTCCGTTTAGTTTAAAATATACTTGATTTTAATCTTTAAGATTTTTGTTTTGAGTCAATTGAATTTGAGTTATTAGAATCATGGTTGAGTGCTCATATATGTCTAGAACATATTTTTAATTGACCCATTGAGCTTAGAAACTTGTGTGTGATTTAAGTGCCTTTTGACTCTATGACCCACTCAAGCAGACTTATCATTTCTTCTTATAACTCGTGGCGTTGGTTCATGATGAACTCAAACATGTTGCGTTCATCTCAAATCATGGTTGAATTTAAATTGAAATAAAAATGAAAGAAATTACTTGATTGAAATAAAAATTAGGTTGTTTAGAGAAACAGATAAATCAAAATCATGAAATTTAAAATTCAAAAAAAAAAATTATGAAGAAAATCACATTTAAATAAAAAAATTCAACATCAAATCATGTAATCTTAACTAAACTTTCAACTAAGCACTAAAAAATTAAGTTTTAAAAAAACCTAAATAAATCATTGATTAAAAATTCAATAAAGTTAATAAATATTTAATTAAATTCAAATAAAATTAAAATAACAGTTAAAATAAACTTGAAATACGATTAATCCAATTTCAAAAATAATAAAATTAAGACTAATGAAGTATAAAAATAAACTAAAATTTTAAATTCAAACTATAATTATATATATATATATGAGAGAGACTTAATATAAAATTTAAATTCAAATATTAAGTACAAATTATTAAAAAATAATTATAAATAATTAAAAACTAAAATAATAAAATAACTCAATTTGGTTAATAATAATAATAACAATAATCTGAAATAAATAAACAATCTTTTCTCATAATCACCAAAACAATTTAGATAATTCTTGGACTTTTGCCCAAATAAGCGGCCCAACTTTGACCTAGGATCCACTGGTCAACTGTCAACTCATACGCCCCGTCAACACACCAACTCAACAACACTGCCCACCATCACCCCGTCGGAAGCCGAAGGAAACGCTTGCGTCCTTTGCCGCAGCTGATCTTCCTCCAAGCGATTCGCTAGGATCACCTTCTCCCCCGAACGAGCGAGCAAGGATTTCCTCTAATCATTCAAGCCGCAAGCAGGTTCTTCCTTCGGTTCGGTCTACACGCAAGTTTTCTATCCCGTTCTCTGGACCTTCGCTATTTCTTTCCTTCGCACGCAAGAACTACCAGAGGTAACTCGAAACGCTCTCTCTTTTCATCAAATTGCATGTAATTGTTTGCAATTTATTGTCTCCGTCTCTAATGTGTGGATCGTTTGCCTTAAGGAGAAACTGAACCCTATTTCTTTTGATTTCTTGATTCACAAGCACTATCTCTTTTCATTTCTTGATTTATAAGAACCCTAGCATACTATTAGCAGTATTTAGCGATGGATTTAAATTAAATTGAGCAAAAAAAAAAAAAAATTACGACTCGATCCAACTCTCCGTTAAAATCAAATTTTCTAACCTTGTCTTTTTACTAATCCATTTGCGACGCGAATTTATTCCATCATGGGTTGCGAGCTCCTCCATCACACACTTAGATCCAACTAAACATTAAAAAAATTTAAATCCAACACTTCTTTTGATAGAAATTTCTCACGTTCTGCTTACTTAATGACATAAATCCGGATTTATTAAATTCAATTACGAAACTTATTTACGGAAAAATTTTCAGTTCGAACTCCGAATGTAGTGTCACGTTTGGAGTCCAATAAATTTATCCCACGTGTAATGACAGTTTCTACACTGAAAATAATTAAAAAAATAGCAAAAATTTAATGCCCGACCCGCCTGTTCGACTAATCTGACTTATGGAGTATCTCTCCTCTTGAAATACGGTTGTCGAGAACCCTTTTGGCTTCCGCAAGACCGATTTAAAGAGCTTCCATCGTCAGTCTGCTAGGGTTTTGCTGTTGTTCTAGGGTTGGAAGGTTAGTGTCGAAGGAGTAAGAAAATGGAGTTGGAGTGCTCCAAGAATATGCAGCTGGAAGAAGAGACGGAGAAAATGGAGTTGGATGATCCGAAAAATATAAAGTTGGAAGAGCTCATAAGTTCGGAGTTGGAGGAGGCCAACAAAGTTGATCAGAAACAACTGAAAAAGAAATTGAAGAAAGAAAAGAAGAAGAAGGATGCGAAGAGGTTGAATACAGAGGCGAAAGAAACAGAGAAGTTGTCCTGGTATATGTGATCTTTTTATTCTGGTTAGTTTTTTAAATTCAGTCTAGTTTGACAGGTAGCTTATGTTCATAGTTGGACTATTGTTGGCTTATTTTTAGGTTTTTCACGGGTTATTCATGTTTTATGTTTGGGGGTACATAGTTGGGTTATTCTTGGTTTATGCTTGAGGGTTTATTGCAAGGTTATTTTTTAGTTATATTTAGGTTACTTCTTGCAGCTATTATTGGTTAATTGTTTGGTTATTTATGAATTATTCTTGGGTTACTTACGAGTTAATGTAGCCGTGGTTTTTTGTTATGTTTACGAGTTAATTTGGATTATTCTTGGCTTATGCGGGGGTTCATTGCTAGGTTACTCTTTGGTTATATTTAGGTTATTTTTGGCAGCTATTATGGGTTAGTTTTTAGGTTATTTTTGAGTTACTTATGAGTTGATGTAGCCGTGGTTTTTTGTTCTATTCACGTGTTAATCTAGATTATTCTTGGTTTTTTGTTCTGGTACATAGTTGGGTTATTCTTGGTTTATTTTTGGGGGTTCATTGCTAGGTTATGCTTTGGTTATATTTAGGTTATTTTTGGCAGCTAGTATTGGTTAATTTTTGAGTTATTTATGGGTTATTCTTGGGCTTATTTATGAGTTAATGTAGCTGTGGTTTTTTGTTATGTTTATGAGTTAATTTGGATTATTCTGGAGTTATTTGTGGGTCATTATTGAGTTATTATTTGTTTATTTATCAGTTAATGTCGTATTAGGACCTAATTTTGTGGGAGTTATTCTCGGGATAATAATTGATTAGCCAGTGTTTATTGAATAGTTTATTATTAGGTTATTCTTGGATTATTGTGGGGTTATTTTGTTGTTTGTTTTGGTTTTGGGGTTTCGTGGAACTTATTCTCCGATTGGTGTTGGGTTAATTGAAGGGTTACGATAGTGTATATTTTTAGGTTATTCTTAGGTTATTGTAGGCTTATTGGTGGGGTTTATACTGGGTTTTTATAGGCTTATTATTGATTTATTTCTATGTTATTTTTATAGGCTTATTATTGATTTATTTCTATGTTATTTTTATAGGCTTATTATTGATTTATTTCTATGTTATTTTTGGTTTGGTTTGGGATTTAATCTATGGTTATTTCACGGTTATATCAGGGTTATTTAACAGTTATTGAGGAAGGTTATCTGAAGCAGTGTTTTGAAAATTTTTATGCTGTTAGTGCTAATAAATTCTATCTTACTCATGTAGGTTGATGAACAATGAATTGCGGATGCCGTCCTTCGACAGTTAGAGATGTTTTAGAGAAGGTTCGGCCCTCTATCTTCCAAGAGATCTGAAGAAGATTGAGAGAATTGAATGTGCATCAATTTTTTGAACTTCCCCCATATCCTCAAGATCATATCTTAACTATGCACATTTTGAATTGCTGAGATATTGATTGTGTGCTTTTCAGATTGGGCGAGAATGTGAGTTTTGATGCAGATCAAGTTGTTTTGCTGATTGACATGCATAACAAAGGACAAACAACAAGCTGGAAAAAAAAACCCCTCAGTGATATGGATGTCAGGAAGGCGAAGAGTAAACTAGTTAAGGTGTCACTCGGAGAGTCTTCCGGTGTAGTTGATGAATTATTTATTAAGTTTTTGTTGTCAAATTTATTTTTTCCTTCGAGCAATTTTGGTGTGGCCGAAAGGCTTTATTCGTTTGCCGAGAATTTGAATTCTTTTGCTTCATTTAATTGGCCTGCATCTATATTTGAATACCTCATTGATCAAGTCAATGCTTGCGCCATTAAAATAAAGATGGGCCAAACATTAGGATACCTAGATGAATTTGTTTTCCTTCTAACGGATAGTGTATTATACATCTTTGCAAAAAGTTTATTCATTCTAGTGTCTTCATATCATAATATTGAATTATTTGTGTTTGCGCAACTGTGGTTTTATGAGCGCACAACTTTGATAGTCCCTGCTGTTCTTGAGGCCAGACCTCGCATGCTGAGGTGGCCAATAAATACTGGCTGGAACCCTGCAAAGATACATCTAATTTTTCAGAGGCTCAACACTTCACAAGTTAGTAATTTATATTCTGTTTAGAGTTATGCTATGTGCTACTTTGTTTTCTTCAATTTACAACTGGGCAGTTTTGCCTGAGTGGTACTTAAGTTTGAATCTATTTTTTAGGTTTTGGATTGTTTTGCTGATCTGAAATACGAGGAGCAAGGTTTACTTGAGGCTCTTACTGATTTAATCTCTTCTCCTATCACAGAACCCGAAGCACACGCCGAACCACCATCGCCTGATTTTCCTGCCGCTCATCATCTGGTCCTTAGTTGAGCCATCCCTCCACAAACCCAGTCACAAACATATCCAGACAGCAGTGTGGGCATAAAAATTTCTTGCAAATGTTACGGGAACAACAAGAATTTCTTTTTGAATTTAGAGAGTCCGTTAATAGCCGCCTTAATAAAATTGAGATCACGATCGTAGAGATTCAATCTGAAATTAGACAAATAAATGAATCAATAAATAAAGGTGATGAGGAATCTACAAAGGCCACATGCACAAGAAGAAAGAGGAAAGTAGTCTTCCCATTCACCGTTTCTAGGAGGAAGAAGGGAAGATCGATAGAGGAAATTGAAGAAATTCGAAAGTGTAAATTAGATTATTTAGTACAGCATATACACGATTCTTTAGAGAATTCTGCCGAACGAATAAAAGGTGATTCCAATATAGAACATACCAAAATAATAGAAGTTTCGGACACTGCTCACATTCTTTATACCGAACCTCCTATTCTTACTGAGCAATTTGGGGAACACACTGCAGAGATCACAAAAATGGATGTGGCTGAAGATGTTCCTGAGGAGGAAAACCTGTAGAAAGCAATTATTGATTATGAATGTGATCTCCCTGCTCAGGCAGTTCCAGCACCGTCGGCTGAAGATCCTTCTGTCGTCCAGTTCCCTAGCCGTGATCTCATCCCAATACATATGAAACATGTGATTGATGCACGTTTCAATAAATACACCGCCCAGTAATTGCCTCTGATTTAATAACTACATGCATCAATGTGCTATATACATGTTTCAATTTTTTGTTATTTTTCTCGTATGCCCAAGTCATGTAATTACACCTAACGAAACCTATTTCATTCCTATGCAGTGATGATATGTTAGTTGAACGGAATTTTATTCATATCAGTCGAAATTGCGTTTAAGCACTGTGGAATGATGAAGAATTGGGACTTGAACATGCATATATGTTTGCACTGATAATGGAAAGAAAATGTTCCCAATCACCCAATTCCTATAGGCCCTACCTTTACGTATCTCCAGTACATTGGGTACACATCCAACTTCCCATAATTTCATATAAACCATGATGCAACTTATACAGTCATACTGCTTTTGCTATACAGCGTACAGAGACCACCCAATGAGGGAGCTTGTTGGACATATTACCATTGATACGGTGAACATAGCCAAATTTACTTTGACTACAATAATTTATAATAAACACTGGACTCTAGTTGTGGGGAATCCAAATGCCTGCTAATGGAGATTCTATGATTTGTTACCAAATAAAATTCATGTGGCTGTCAGCCGCGTCGTTGTATGCAAACTGAGCCTCAATTCTTGGATTATTTAAGCAATTCTTTCCTTGTGTATCCTGTCACAGATTGTAATTAATATAATTATTTCCAGATTCAACATCTAGTGAAGGACAATGGAAAAGTCTTCCCCTCTGATCCGAGAAAATGACCAGTTTCCACAACCAGAGACGTTCCTACACAGAGTAATAACGTTGACCGTTGTCTATTTTTATGTAAATATATGAAAACAATTGTATAGGTGGATAAGTTGGATTGGAAGGATAAGTTAAATTGGCCGAATGATATGCCGCAATTTAGGGCAAAACTGACATATGAGATTTGTAGATTTACACTAAGTGAACAATAAATTAATGTATGTGAATGTAAATTTGTGTAATACTGTAGGAATTTGTGTTATTTGACACTGAATTTGTTTAATCTACAACGACTTGTACGCATGACTGCTTTACGGAGTGAATTTCTGATAAACATGAGTAGAAATAATAATTTCTTTTTAATAACCATCGCAGTATATTATAATAACATAGAGATAACCCAGAAATAACTCATAAAAAACCCGCGTTTCTCTGATTCGTTTTGAAAGATGGAAAATATCCCAGAAATAAGCTGAAAATAACTCATAAATAATCTCGAGTATGGGGGGTACAGCGGGATTATTTCTGAGGTAGTGTAGAGAGCAGTGAAAAGTTAAAAAGACGAACAATAACCTTTGAAGTAAATTAAAATAAGATAGAACAAAACCCATAAATAACACACAAATAGACCACGTTTTTGCGTGAGTATTGCGAGAATATCTGGACTACTGTCCGGGGTTACTGCAGGAGTACTGCAAGAGTTTATGTGGGTGCTACTGCGGATGTACTGCGGGATTAATTCTTAGTACTGCGGGAATTATTTTGAGAATACTTTCAGGGTACTGCAGCAGTTTTGTTGGAGTTTATTACGTGGGTATTGCGAGGACTACTGCGTGAGTACTGTGAGGACTACTGCGGGAGTAATGCCAGAGTACTGAGAGGGCTATTGCGGGAGTACTGGGGGAGTTATCTTGAGTACGGTCTTTAAAATGCTGGATAAATTCGTAGTACTGCGGGAAATATTTTGAGAGTACATTCATGGTATTGCGGGGGTTATGAGGGAGCTTTTTATGGGGTATTGTGAGGGCTACTGCAGGAATACTGTGAGAGTTTATCTGAAGTACTGCGGGAGTTTATATGGGTGCTACTACTGGAGTACTGCGGCAGTTTATATGAGTTGTGGGATTAATTCTGAGTACTGCGAGAAATATTACGAGAGTATTTTCAAGGCACCGAGGGGGTTCAGTGTGAGTATTTTATTGTGGGGGTAATGCGAGGGCTACTGCGGGAATAATGGGGGAGTACTGCGAGGGCTACTGTGGGAGTACCGCAGGAGTTTATCTGGAGTACAGTCGGAGTAGTGATGCTGGATAAATTATGAGTACAGCGGGAAACATTACGGGAGTACTTATAGGGTACTACGGGGTTTCTGCAGGAGTTTGATTTGGGGATACTTAGAGGGGTTCTGTGGGAGTACTGCAAGAGTTTTTTACGAGGGTACTGTGGGGTTTTCGTAAGAGCTTATTCAGCTTAATTATCGTACAACGTAAACGGCGCCGTCTCGATTGTCAAAGCATTTTTGAATGAAACATTAGGGATTGGGTGAAAGCTTTCGACTTCTTTACTAGAGCTAGGGTTTGCATCCACATCCCCTAGTTTTCGCCAGAGATTCGGAGTCTCTATGAAGCCGATGAAGATGGTGTTGGAAGAGCTAGAATACATTGTGAAGGAAGGCCGATCGAAGGAGAATGCCACTGATAAGGGACAACAGGGTGTTTTAAGGTAACTTTGTTTGTTGCCTTCTATCCACCAATAAAATAAATGCAATGATACATTAACTTAAATGATGACCAAAAATAACCCCCGTATACTTTCAAAATAACCCAAATAGTGTTAGGTTATTGACGGGATGTTGGGTTACATTAAGCTTTGATTATGTCAGTATTGGAATCATTAAGCTTCCATATGCCCTCATTCACACAGTTTTTTGAACGCAAAGTTCTTGAATTTTAGATGCCGTCCATCATCAGTTAGAGATGTTTTTGATAAAAGGTTCGACCTACGATTTCCGTGGAAACATGGAGTAACCTGACAACAATGAACATGGAACAAGATTTTGAACCCCTTCCATATTGTCAAGATCATATCGTGACTATGTACATATTGAAATTATGGGATATTGATCGATTGGTTTTCAACATTGATGGGAAAGAGCTAAGATTTGATCCAGACCAAGTTGCCTTGCTCGTAGGCATGCCCAACAGAGAATCACTGGCTAAATAAAATAAGTTACCCTCCTGTGCCGTGGATGCTAGACAAATAAAAAGCGACTTATTAAAGGCTGCACTAGGGAAGACTACTACTCCCTTCAACAATCATTTTCTTAAGTTTATGTTGTTAAATTTATCTTTTCCAGCAAGCAATTTAAGCGCGGCGAATTGTCTTTACTCAATATGCGAGAATGTACTTGAATTTCCTACGTTTAATTGACCTGCTACAATATGTGAATTTCTCATTAAGCAAATCAATTCCTGCTGCATTAAAATTAAGAGGAACTAACCGCTATAATACATGAATGGTTTTGTTTTCTCCCGACGGTAGGTGTTTTGTACTTATATATAAGTTCCCTTGTGTATTTTGACCATGTCATGTGGTGATATATCTGTCTTCATATACAATTATGGTTTTATGAGCAAACATCATTGGTCGTCCCCATTGATCCTGAGGCCAGATCTCGAATACTGAGGTGACCTACACGTCTGGGCCTGGAGCCCATCACATCTTCATACAGTCTTCATGAGGCTAACCTGTTCACAAGTGATTTATATCATTGACGATGTCATCCTAGTTTTATGTTGACATCGTTTCTCTAATATGTTTTGCAGGTTTTTAAAATTTTTAAAGATATAAAAGAGGGTGAACACCATTTCTGGCCCTTCCAGTTGAAGGACCACCTAATCATATAATCGGAATCCCACTGCGGGAAGCGCACTCCATTGCGCAGTTACCTGGTCATTTTGATGATAAATCTTCGTTCCATATCACAACACCCCACAACCATGATACCCAAACAGGCAGAAATGTTGGATTTGATTAAAATAATAAATGTGAAACAAATTTGCATTAAATAGGGTTGTTGAATCATCAATTGGCAGTATGATCCAAATGGTTAAGGGGAGAGCAAATAGGAAAAAAAGGAAATTAAGTACCCCTTCTATTGCGTTAGCACATAAGCAAAGAAAACCAATCGGGGAGATGGAAGAGCGTACCAAAAATTCATTAGATGTTTTGATGGCCTAGTTTGGAAAATTCGTAGAAGTCATGGACGACTCTGTATCACTAGATCCAAGAATAAGAGACCCGTCGCAGGCAGTTATAGTAAATCTCATTACAAATATTGAAGATGTAAATAGCGGGTGAGGAGAATAAACATTCCTGTGTAGAAGTCGATTATGTAGAAAGAGAGCAAGAGGACTAGGACCAAGTTAGGATAGAAGCAAAAATTGTACATTTAGATGATGAGCATCATGACTTCATCACTGAAAATGAAGATGAATATCCTGATAAGGTATGCAGTACAACCTACTAATGATTGCTCTCCTGAACCATATATTGGCGTTTCTTTTGTACTGCATTTGGTTTTGTAGATCTGACTAGCATCGTTAGTGATCGATTTTTCTGCTAGAGCTATAGTTCCACCTCACATGCTACTAGTAATTGATCAATGTTCTACTAAATACATTGATATGTGAGGAGACTATGACATTGTTTTTTTAAATATTCTGCAATAATTTGGTTTAAAACCCTTTTAAAAATTATATGTCTGAAATACAGGGATATGATTATAATAAGAAAGGGACATATCAGAATTACCAGACAGTTCATTGAGGAAATATTAAATAATTGTTGGATAGCAAATGTACATATGGATTGCTTTTCACTAATATTGCAAAATAAGAGAGTAAAATCACCACATTTATTTAGACCCCCCTTTCTCTACGTGCCTCACTACATTGGGTAAATATTCAAGTTCGAATGATTCACATTGCTTGTGCACATTTCCATTATTTTAGAAATTTATGACCTATTAAATTATATATATGCAGTGATACATGAATGAAAACTCTAAAGTGTTTGTTAGGCACGTGACAAAGGGTACAATTAGAAATTTTGAGTTCATTTTTTTACCAATAATTGATAATCAACATTGGACACAACTTGTTGGGGATTTGAAAAACTGCAAATGAAAATTGTATGGCTCCTTGCCCAGCAGAATGCGTCTATCGATTGCCCATGACGTCGTAAGAAAATTTTAGCAATAACAATCTTTTGTGAACATTTCTTATATGCTATATTGATGCAACAAATCTTCCCTCACTTTATTGAAAATTTTAAAATTGCAGATTAATGAGCTGGTGAAGGATGCGGGGGGAGCTTTTAGGAGTAACTTGCTAAAATGACCAGTATCTATGATGCAAGACATACCGACCCAAACAAATAGCGTTGATTGTGGTATGTGCTTATGCAAATACATCGAAACACTTATACAAATACACACAACCGATTGGAAGGATATTCTCGGATGGCAGGATCACATGCCATCATTCAGAGCTGAAATTGCATACGAAATGTGTAAAATTGCGTTGTCTAAACTATAAATGTAATGATGGCATTATTTTGTGATATTGTCATTATTTTAAAGAGTTTCGGGGCTCTAGGATAACGCGGTTTTTGCTGGGTTATTGCGGGGTTATAGCAGAGTTATTTCATAAAAATCAACAAATAGTATTGATTCCATAACCCGCAAAACGACTTAAATAACCCACAAATAACACGACCGTTTCGCAACAATTAATGACACGCTTGCGGGGTATTTTGGGGTTATGACAGAGTTATTGCGGGCTTATTATGGGCTTATTGCTGACTTATTTGCGAGATCATTGTGGACTTATTTGTGGGATTATTGCAGGATTGTTGTAGGCTTATTGCGGGATTATAAAGGGTTTATTGCGGGATTATTTCAGACTTATTGCGAGATTATTCCAGTTTTATTGAGGGATTATTGCGGGCTTATTGCGAGCTTATTGCGGGATTTTTGTGAGATTAGTTCGGGCTTATTGCTGTTTATTGCAGGCTTATTGCTGGAGTATTGGGAGCTTATTGCAGGCTTATTGCGGGATTATTACACATAAAACCCTTTACATGAACTTACAATAAATTAAACATTGATATTTATATTAAACACTCTACATATAAAAAAAGATCTGAAGAGAACTAGAGCACAAATAACACAACATCCATTGATCTTACCGGAAAAACAATACATATTTTACACAAATCTTTACATTCATATGCTCATAAAAACCAATGCATATATTATATAAAAATTTGCGAGTCTTCTGTGAAAGGCCTTAAATTTCATGATTCCTGCTTTCAGTGTCTGATATATACAAACATAATTCATTTCCAATAAAGAGATCTCAACAAATATAAAGATACAAAACGTTGATACATGCTTTGCAAGACGAAGAATTTGGATGCAAATTTGAGCTATTATGAAAAGATTGTCCACTAAAAAGAGAAAACAGCGTTCTTCGTGGTGAGCTTGTGGGCCTCATAAAAATCTCATGAGGCAGTTTGAGCTTAAGTTTCTCTTTCACAATATCCACAAAATTTTCCAATGTCGGGTTAACGCCTGCCTCATGAGATTTTTATGAGGCACACACGCTCACCAGGACAAACACTCTTTTCGCTATTTACTAGACCATGTATTCATAATAGCTCAAATTTGTGTCCATATTCTCCATCTTGCAAAGCATGTATCAACGTTTTACCTCTCAGCTGTCGTAGATCTCAGTAATGGAATGCATCAGCAGTTCGGTGTACATTGGTTCCGGTGTGACGTGGTCCTGTTGCAAAAACAAGTAAACCGTAGCGAACATATTTTAAGTTAAAAATAGTTACATATTGAATTTCGGTTAAACTTGACTCGGATAATATGATACTGCATACATATTTGCCTCTAACTGCAGATTCCCTTCTTGACTCATGGACACGTCGTAATCCTTACGTGTTTGCATTGGTGAAGGTTAGACAAAAGTGTTGTTACACAGAATAATACATCGAAGACTTGTATAAAAAAAAACTTCCCTTTGCTCTCTTGCTTTTTCCTCAATATCCTTTCAATCTTTAATTAGGTACTCCTTTGGGACACATTTTTGGGGGTCATTCAAATTCCATTCTTTATTAGGTGATTTCTTTTTTTTTGTTTTTTTATTTGGTTGAGGTTGTTTCCTAGATAACGTGTTCAACACCTATAGATGTTGTTTTGAATGACTCCAGCATAAATTTTTGCGTGTTCATTTTCTTCTACTATTTTCACTACTTAGCAAGCAAACTTTTGAGCATGTGAATGAAATAAAAGGTCACTTGATGTTCCAACAGACATTTGATAGTCATTCAGATGTTTATATTCAAAACTGTTATAGATGTCTTTTTTTGCTTTCACAGTCTATCACAATAAGAAATATTTATCGAAAATCTTTGTTATATTCACCCCATGAAGAACACATAGAGAGTGAGCGCAAAACAACCCCATCATTTCAAATTTCTTGCAGCTGCAAGTGATCTTGCAGTTAACCCCGTCAATTTAACAATCCAGGGTCTGTTCGTCTCCAAATTATCTAAATTCTTTACATAGAATTCGTCAACGCTGTGACATGAGACCTTGACAGTTACTCCACATAACCCATACAATAACTCTTTCTCAAACATTAAATAGAGCTTGCGTGTGTGATATGAAGCAGTTTGTCTCAATGCTGGACTTGTTTTAACTGCGGGTGTAATAATAGTTTGAGTACTTTTGAAATTTTCATCATTCTCGTTCCTTCTTCATGATTTCATTATATTTTCCAAAGCCAGAAAACAATCAGTGAGAGAACTTGTGGGCTTAGATACACCATGACAAATATTATTTGTAGATTTTTGTGTTGATGATATTCTCATTCTAAATATTTCTTTATTGAATGTTGTTGACCACTTGTGTCTTATATTGTATAATTCATCTAACCATACGTTGCTGTGTAGGTTTCCTCTCTCGATCATTATAGCTCGTCTCTTCAAACTCCTCTTCTGAATCACACTTGGTCATGCATATATAAAATAGGTTGTTGACACACTTGTAAGACACACCACAATGTACCTTTGATGAAAATTTCTTATAGATATGCCACTGATATAATCTCTGTCTTTTGCATGGTAGACAGTCTTGAATGACTCTTGCCATTGCTTGATCTTGATCTGTAAAAATTGTAATTGGATGCTTGTCAGCCGTTATTGAAATGAATGCTTTAAATAACCACTTCACCCTCAGCTTCCCTAGCTCCTAGTTCGCCGAAAGAGGGGATCCTTTTGCCAGATCTGGCCTCATTGGGTAGATCAGGGTACAAGCTCTATGATTTGGTAAATCTCTTGCTTAAACTTCATTGTTCTCCGTTTTTTCAATTCGATTCGCATATTTCTAACTCACTTTCCCACAAATCTCTGTTGGCACTGATTCTTCACGGCCTAGAGTTGATTCCCACTAAATCTTTTGCTTTGGGGCCAACAATTCCTTTTTTTCTTAGCTTATCTTGCATAATGTGTAATTTTTCTTGCCATGGCTCTTAAAACCATGTGGAAAGGGGGATCGAGCTTCGACCACGCTAAATTTGTTAGTCACGTCGCCTCGCAGTGGTACAAAAGCATTCTAGTCCGGAAGAAGTTGATTCTGGAACGGGTTCTTCAGTTTTCGAAGTAGCTGATTGCTGTTGAAATTGATTGGCGGGAGTGGAGGAGTTTGTGCTATATAGTTGGCTCCGCTGTTGTCCCATTCGTCCGCAAATTCTATGCAAATGCGAAAACATTTGTGGACGGGCAAGCCTTCATGCGGGGGAAGCTTATTCCCTTCGACCCATCCTCCATAAATTGTCTTCTTAGCCTCTCTGACATGCTCTAATGTGACTTCGAGCGTTTCCTTACTTATGATTATTAGGTCATTTCTCTTCTGACTGATGATGTCGATCAGTAGAAAGTTCGTTCTAAGGAAGAGGTAAAGATACTTGTGAATTTTTCGTTGACGTATTTGTTGGCATCATTTTTGATTATTTGTGCAGGATTTTTAATTGACCGGAATGGGTTGTGCCTCATGCATATACTCTCCTTGTAGCTCGAGATATCTGTCAGGGCCCTCTAGAGCACTCTTGCAAGCCCAAGAGATGAATATTCACACGTATGTAGCTCGTGGTAGCCAAGACACATTGAACACTTGAAAAGAAAAGTTTTGGTGCTAGCGCGCTCGCCCTTTCAGGTGGTCTGACACATCCCCACCATGTTTTGGGAGCCCCCTTGCCTTATTTCTGTGATTGTGGCGCCCTCGCGACTTTTTTTGTGAGCGCACCTCCGCTGACAAACACAGAGCTGGGAAACCTGCGCTGCATTCTGGGTGCACCCACAGTCGATCTTATGGACTCTAACGCACTCGTGCCACGATTGCGACGCGTCCACTTTAAGCATGGATTGCTCGTTCCGTCGTAGAGCGCCCACACTCGTGTTCTTAGGGCACGCGTGTGTTGGGCTCGTGTCGGAAGACATTGAGTAGTGTGCCCCGCACAACGAACTTGGTGTACCCACGCCAGATCAAACCTGCTCTGGTTTTGCTGGGTGCGATTTCTGAAAGGAGGGACCTTTGGTCCCCAAATCACACCATTATGTTTATAACAAGGGGATCAAAGGGTTATTACTTTATTATTATGCTTAATATGTCTTTAAGTAAGGGATCAATGGTCCCTTAGTGATTTTATGCCCAAAAATGGGAAGTGGGGATTCTTAAACCTAAACCCTTTATGGAAAATGAAGGGGGGGGGGGATTCTTCTGCCAAGGAGAACCTTGAGAGGAAGGGGAGAGTTGAGCTAAGGTTTTCTTTCTCAAATCTTCGTCTTCTTCCTTCTCATTTTTTCCTTCTTCCATCATTTTGGTGAGGAGAGTGTGAGAGAGTTGTTTTAAGAGATCTTCTTGGAGAATCTTCTTGTGTTTTTGGCCAAGGAAGGAGAAGGCTTCATCTCCTTAAGAGGAGAGCTTCATCTTGCTTAGGGAAAGGAAGCTTCAAATCTTTTCTTCGAAAATGAGAGCTTCATCCTCACTTTGGGGAAGGAGAAATATTTGCATGGAGCTTCCTCGATCTCTCCTTCAATAGGAGAGCATCTTCCATATTTGGAGAGGTCGTGGATGTAGCTCCATCGGAACGAAGACGGAGCTTGGAGCAAGCCGAGAGTACACTTCCTCAGCCGTCATGTGGGTGAAACCTCTTAATCCTTTACAAATTTTCATTCCTAGAGACCCATATGGCTGGATGTTAGAGGATTACGAACTAGGGTTTTGGGCTTAGAGAGTGTCGATAGGTTAGGGAGCATTTTCATGGACTTTTCCCCTCACGATTTCGAGTGATTTCACCTCTAAGACTTTGTTCCAAAATTCCCTAAGTTGATGTTGAATTAATCTTGTCGTTTGTTTCGGCGGCTTCATTTGAATGTACACTTGAAGTCAACCGGTCGAACGAACCAAGAATTTCCTTTGATCTTTGTTGTCTCGACCATAGTGAGCCCTCCTCACGAGAGAGGTGGACATCATGTTACTTTGTGCAATATGGTGTTAATCACTTCCCCATTAATTCAACCTTAGATCTTATGAGAAGTTGGTAGAATGAGTTTGACGTGTCGTCAAATGCATTGAGTTGTGTGGCTTGCAAGCTCATTTGTTGTGTTTTGCATGATTAATTGCGTGAACACTTTGGTTCGATTGACTACCCGGGCATGATCGATCAATCTCTTTCGGTACGATCGCTGTCCTGGCTGGATTGTCTTATCACTTTGATTCGACTGATTAATCTCTTTCGGTACAATTCTCGTTCTGGCTCGATCGTCCGATCACTTTGATTCGATCGGTCCACCCGACTCGATCGACCATTGTCTTTTGATACGATTATTGTCTTGACTCGATCATCCAATCACTTTGGTTTGATCAGTCGCCCCAACTCGATCAACAACTTTTTTGGTGTGATCGTCAGCCTGACTCGATCTTCCGATCACTTTGGTTCGATCGACCACCTCTACTTGATCGATCACTCTTTTGGCACGATCGTCGCCCGACTCAATCGCCCGATCACTTGGGTTCAATCTTTCGTCTTGGTTCGATCACCTTATCTTTTTGGTTCGATCGACCGACCTAGCTCAATCGTCTGATCTCTCGTGTTAGATCGGTCGCCCCAGTCCAATGACCCACATACTTCACTGTATGCACAGAGACAAATGCTTGCACACTTCATGAGGGGTTGACCATCATATAAGGCAATCCTGTGCACATTTCTCTTCAATGAGAGCCGTGCTACCTCACTCCCTACGATACCGTCTAGGAATGTTGTAGGTATCTTTCATTGTGCTTAGTACGAGTCGTGCTCTTTAGCCACTTTACTCGTGCTTGGCATAATGTGTGTCTACCTAGGTATGTGATTCTCGTTTGCTCGAGTCACATTGCCTAGTATATTCAACACTTTGCATATTGTATGCTCGCCTTTTCGCCCTTGACGTCTGTCGCATTGATTGCTTGTTTTCATGTGTTTGTTTCAGTGCCTCTCGGGTCAGAGTAATTCCCTTATTAGTATCCTATACTTGATGAAAACTCATTTATAGCATTTGTTTGCTCGTTGCGTGACATTTGGCTTGGGTTTCCAGTGATGGTGTAATTCTTCTTTATATCTAGCATATACCCAACATACCCGCCTTGTATATCATATGCATGCGACATTCTTGCATTCATATTTACCTGATGTGTGACTCGCTTTTTGGCGTCCATTGTAATTGTTCGTACTTCGATTGACAATCAAAATGTGTTGGGTCTTTTGCATGGTTGTATGCGCATTACTTATTTGCCTTGATGACATATCTTACTTGTTACGATAAGCAACCTGTTTTGTGGGTCATAATACCTAAACTATCATTGCTCGCGAGGATGACTCAACGAGCAATGCGAGTTTTTGTATTATGACCAGTTTGTGTATGATTGTGCTAAGGATCTAAGGGCTTTAAATTACGTCACCTACATGTTATAGACTCGCTTTTAATGGTCCCTTTTAAAGTATAAAAGTGGATACTTTTCTATTATGTATTATTTGATCTACTTTTAAAACTATATTAAAGTTAGGCCATATGTAAAGCCACTTATTTTAAACTCACCCACTTTTGTGACGTATGTTAGATCCCTTAAATTCTTAGAATGGGGTCGGTGTCTCGACCCGTCAAAGTCATACACTTATGTCATACCCTTGCACTGTGCGCACTCTTAGATGTTGTTGTAAGACACTGCGGTAGATTGTATGGTATGCTAGTACTAGGATGCTAGGTAGTCTTTTCGATGTCCTGACTATAGTTCTTTATTGGTTTGATTCTTTTAACCAAACATTATTTTTGTGCTGCTTTGTGTATTTACTGAGTGTGAGACTTGCGCGTTAGTATATTGAGGACAGTCTTTTTTTAGAGTCATGTCCAACAGAGAGGAGCTATAATAATCTAAAACTAACTTTTTTACTTACAAATGCTGTTTAGCTCTCCTACTACCGGACATGTTTCAATACATTGTATGCAGATACCTTTCTGCTAACATGATTTTCATGTAGGTCAAGTTTTTTTTTGGGCATTTATTTGTGTTTTTTATAGTCCTGTAGCAGAAATAAGATACATGTATGAATTCTGAAGCGTTTGAGGTGTGGAACCGTATTGTAGTTCCACATTTTCTTTGATGTATATCATTTAGGGCCAAGCATGTATATGAGGTGCTTGATCGCCCTTTTTGTTTTTTTAGAATATATTGCCGACCAAACGGTACCCGATTTGTGTTTATTATTTCATGCTTGGCTTGCTTTTACTTTTTGCCTCGTGCTCGACTTGTTTTCTCCGTTATTTGCTTGTGGTTTGTCTGGGACCTGTATGAATATAACTTTGGCTCTTTAAGGGGCCTAATATTATAAATTTTCTGTAAAATCTTTTTGAAGATTAATGAAAATTTTAGGATTAAAAAACTGCAAGATTTTAAAACTTGTACTTTACTTTTTGGCATGACCTTCAGGTCGGTTTTAAAATGGTTTGCATGACATGTATATATCTCAAGTTATATTAATAAGACCTTCACGCTTAGGATTGTGGTAGATAACTGCATCATATTGCATGTCTCAAGGAGAATTCCCCGTGCTTCTTCAACGTGACTAGCTCAATATAGATTTCTACTTAGGTGGTTGTCTATTACGATTAGGGTGTTAGAGGCTTCCCGGACCCACGCGGGAAGTAAGTCCTTTGTTGAGAATGTTTTCAACTTTGTAGTTGGACTTCTGTTTTCTCTTTCTTCCTATGACATATTCGTCATTTATTTGACGAGTATAAGTTTCTCTTCTGTGAGCTCTACCTTTATAGGTCATAGGACTTAGAGTTTCTTTCTTTTGACCTTAAGGCTACTGAGGTCTTCTTGGACTACGCAATTTATGGATTGCTGAAGAGGAGCCTCTGGTTGTGTTGGGTCGACTACTTTCACGATCATGTAGATTTAATAACTTGGGATAATTGATCCGTGATATTCTGACCCTGTTATATCTACCTGATTAAGATTATTCTTCTTCTCCTCTGTTGATCCATTTGGAGCCCCTTTTGTCTTTTTATGACGTCCTTGATGTCTTCTCGTAGGCCCTGATTGTGAATAGGCCGCCACTCATTTAGGATAGGGTGATTCAACCTCTACCTTTATGTCTCGGTTAGGCCTTGGAAGCAAAATGTAGGTCCTATGAGTCGACTTGATTATTTCATAGGCCTCATATGTAGACGGGCCGCTGCCCATTTGGGACTTGAGAGACTCACTCTCTGCCCCGTAGTTTAGCGAGGACTTTAAGAGCATCGAAATGTTCTTGTGCAATAACCATCCTTTTGGTGGCCTATTAACTGGTCATGATTATGTAAGCAAAACCCCTTTTGTCAAAAGTATTCTTGGGTATCCCCCATGATGTAATTAATCAAAGGGATACATACCTTTGAGAGTGCTCTAGACTCCACAATGAAAATTTTCTTTTTAGTTTTCTGGTAATGAGTGATTTTATGTTGTAATTATTTTCATGCATATCGTGTTTCGAGGTATTTCGATCTAATCTTGCTCGGACGTATACTCTTGACCTATCATACAAGGATTACAGTACATAATCCCTTCATGTTACTTGTTAAAATTTGTTTGTCTATTTCATTATATATCCTGTTTTTTTTAATTCCTCACTTTTTTGGATTGTTTATATGATCCAAGAGGGAGATTTATTTGGAAAGGGGAATCATACGACGACGACATATACATAGAGGACAAGTCCGAGTTTTTAAAATAAACAAAATATAGTATTTGAATTCCATCTCCTTACCACTAATCTCACTAACTTTACTAGAAATAGGGCCGTTCTAAACTTTTATATTCATACGGGTCGATCTATTGATATAGTGATCATCTTCCACCACCTCATCATGCACATTGCCAGTGGTTAGACCAATGTAGGTTTATGACACCCCTGTGCTATTTTTGTTTTATGCTGTAGGGAGGGGGTTGTTGGAGGGAGTGGAGATGAGATGTTGGCGCCGCAGAAGTCGATCACCAAGACCACCTTCTCTTTTGTTGGCTCTACGCGGAGTTCATCCCGCGAGAGGGGAGAGAGCACTGCCTCACGACATCCCGAGGCATCACGACGAGACCCTTCGACCGTCGAGAAGATGAGGTGCTTGAAGGATATCTTTGGAGATTCACGACGTCCGCATGCAGAGCCAACACTATGCAGATCAACATCGGCATTACGGGTACCTGCATCGTTGCAATTAGGAGGTGTAGAGATCGCTATTGTCAGTGACGAGCTTTTTGTTCCGGAGGATGAAGACATGGAGGAGACCAACAGTGATTAGGCGACTCTGGCAAAGAGGTGTGGTTGCACTCAGTGAAGGGCTTACACTCAGTCGTGTGCTTTTGTTCTTTAGATCAGAGGAGTCGAGTCTAGGAGATCGGGGCACTGACATAGGTGGCTACCGCATTCTTGAGTGTCTTGTATTGTGTGTTTTTGTCCTTGGTGATATTACATTACTTATTTTTATGACACGACTATTGCACTGTTGTATGGCTGTTGGTGAGAGTTCTAGTTTTTTTTTGTCTGTTGTTATCCTTGATGATTGCTTGTGGCACGATTCGTTCCTGTTTGATTTTTATTTACAGTGAGATTTGTGGCTTGCAGTGCTTTCCTTACTTTTTGGATGATTGTACCTGCTAAGTTTTGCACTTTACTTTCTGAGATTCATGTAATTATGCATGTCTTTACTTTTTTCTTCACTTACCTACTTTTTATTTTTATATTACTTCATGCTGTACTTGGTGAGATTGTACTTGCTAAGTTTTGCAATATCGGGGCACTTTACTTTTTGAGATTGTACTTGCTTAGTTTTGCACTTTACCTTCCAAGATTCATGTAATTATGCATGTCAGCGAGCGAACGCGAGACTTTCGAGCCGAGAGGGAGATTTTTGGTCACGAACATGAGAGGGAAAGGGGCATTGTGAGGGAGATAAGGTAGGTGAGAAGAGACTATTTCCCATGTTTTTAAAACAACATAAAACACTTTTTTGTTATTTTTAGAATTTTAAAAATAATAGGGTTGAAACAAAAAATAAAAAATAGAAATAAAATTAAAAATAGTAACTAAACACTATTTCTTTGTTTGTTTCTTTTTTTTGTTTTTAAAAATAAAAGGCAAAAAAACAAAAAATGATCCCAAACAACCCCAAAAGATTGTAAGCGGTATAGTAGAAGAAAACTCTAATGTGAGGATAGATAACCGTTAAAACATGAAGAGGTGTTTTAAAGTTAAGTATCTGACTAGATTCTCAATAGATAAGGTATGTTGTAGTAAGAACTGCATCCTCTAAACATGTTTCATAGTGACGGGGAACCATAATTGAGCGGGATACCTCAAGGAGATGCATGTTTTTTATCTGAGCTATCCTTTTCATTGTGGGGTATCAATACATTAACTTATATGAATAATTTTATTTTTTGAAAGATAAGACTCAATGATTGAATTGAAATATTCATTTGCTTTATTAGTTTTGAAGTTCTGAATTTTACATTGGAATTGAGTTTGAATTATGTCATGGATGGTTTGAAAGATCTGAGCTATTTCATATTTCTCCTCCATTAAGAATATTCAAATAGTTCTAGCGTGATTATCAATAAGTGAGACAAACCATCTAGCCTCACTTAAGATTTTCACATATGAATTTTCCTAAATATCACTGTGGATGGTGAAAAAAAGGTGTGAGGGTTAGTACTGGGTCTTGAGATAACTATTTTTGGTATGTTTTTCAAGTCGACAAATCTCACATTGATAAGAGAGTTTTAATTGATAAATAAATGAGGATATAGCTTTGTAATATAATTAAACTTTGGATGACCCAGATGATATTACCATAGCATGATTTATTTTTCAACAATCATAGACTTGACAGACTCAGAAATTTGAGGTAAAAATGGAGGTGAGATCATTTTATGTTTAGAGAGATTTTCCTTTAAATAGGTACAAGCCTTGATGTATTTCAATACTGTCAATCATCTTCCGCGACTCAACCTGAAATTCACAAAAGTTTGCTATAAGTTTTTTTTATTAATCCCGTAGAAAATTTTATTTCATAAAAAAAAAATTATTACAAGATGGTGGCCAACAGTTCTACTAAAACCCCACAACACTAAAACTCACGCAAGAAATGAGAAAATCTAAAAACTGTTAGCCATAATACAACTCACTTAACAAACAAAAAACAAACTAAAATCAAATTTTAACTTATATAAAGGGAATATTTAAACTATCCCCTTTAATCAACCGAGAAAGTTCCAACGGAACCTTATTAGAAAAATTGAAACTTTGAGATTCCAATCCTTTACTCGCAGCCCAATCAGTACATTGATTACTTTCACGCTGAATAAACGACCATTGTACTTGAACAATATTTGCAAGAGCAAAAATTTTTTTTAGGTTAATAATAAGATTCCACGGGCAATTTTTCCTTCTGCAACAGTAGTTCCACAAATCAAGAGAATCCATTTCAATAATGATATTATCCCAGCCACTAGTAACTGCAAATTCAACGCAACAATAACAGCTTCTGCCTTTGCAATAACAGGAGATGAGGCTAAAACAAGAGCAGAAAACTAAAAATTACATTTACCAAAATAATTCCCGCAAATACAGCCAATTCCAGCAACCGACTGCATCTAACTTCTATCAGTATTAAACTTCAGTATGCCCCTCACAGGTGTTTTCCGCAAAATCAAACTAATCACAGGTTTATTTTTCACAGAAGGAGTAACATTAAATTTATGAAAAATCACCAGCACATCCATATTGATAGATTCCTTAAATCTGCCCAATTTCAACATCTTAAACAAAAACTTTTAATGTAAATAAAACAGGAGAATTTAGAAATCATTTGGCCAGCATGTTTGTTTTCATTCCTTGTTGTCCAAATAAGTAAAAAAAACTAAAATAGGAATCTATGCAAATAAAAGACTACCAGCCTTTCTCCAACCATTAATCATTTCAGCGATAGACTGAAACACCACCCAGTTTAACTTCCTCTCTAAAAGAGAGAAAACCAAATCCCACACTTCAATAGTAAAAGAACAGTTACAAAACAAATAATCCATATCTTCTTCATGCATCTTACAGAAAGGACACATCGATGGTAATCGAATACCCTTCAACTTCAAAATATCATCAGTAGGAAGAATTTTATGGAGTAGTTTCCGGAAAAAAAAAATATTGAGAGGGTTTCACAAATGAATTCCAAGCCCACTTAAGATCAATACCACTTGAAGGAACAAAGGAATTAGCAAAAGTATTAGAAGTAGACTTACCCAAAATACTTTTAACCTTAACACCATCCAACCCAATATTAATAGGAATTTTATAAATTATAACAAAATCTTCTTTACTCACTAAATCGGCAAGTTTGAGAAGATTCTAATCATTAGTAGACCAAACATTCTTTACCAGCAAATTAATCTCAAAAGGACCCCCATAAGAAACAGCCAGGGGTCCATTACCAAGCCAATTGTCATACCAGAAGTAACATAAGCCCTCCCCAATTTCCCAAAAAAGAAACTTTTCAGTACAGTTAGCGCACTTTAACATTTCTTTCCAAACAAATGAATCCAAGGAATTACTAGTAATAGCCAAAGGGTGATCACCTCCACAATACGTTTTCATCATTATACATGCCCATAAAGATTTACCCTTTCTAAAATGCATCCACAACTTCATATAATGGATTTTCATAGAGTCATTGAGAGATCTAAAGTTTAGACCTCCATGACTAGTTGGCTTGCACATTTTAAACAAACTCATCCAATGAATTTTAATATTCTTACCAGCCCACAAAAATTTATTGAAGATATTCTCCATTCTTTTACAAATGGTTAGAGGCATCTTCATAAAGAATAAAGTATAGAGAGGTATAGAAGTAAGAATACTTTTAAGTAAAGTCACTTCACTACCATAAGATAAGAGAAGATTATCCCATGACATAATCCTCTTGTTAACGTTATCAATAATACCATCAAAAAGATGTTTCTTTCTCCTAACTTTGTCCAAATTAAATCCCAAATAAACAATCGGAAGATCTCTTTTGGCACATCCAATAAAACCTTGGTCCAATTTTGCTTTGTAATAGAGACAAAATTAGAGCAATAAACATTGCATTTGTTAGGATTAAACATTAACCCTGAAGTAGCTTGAAAATGTTCTAGTCCCTTCCATAATCTCTTAATAGAACTATTATTAGCGTTAGTGAGAATAATGAGATCATCAACATAAGCAAGATGATTAATTCCAGATTTTCCTTTATCAACATAAAGCATACTAGGATATTTATTTAAAATCATAATCATATATCTTGAAATATAATCAACAGGCAGAATAAATAAAAAGGGGATAGAGGATGTCCTTCCTTAATCCCCTTAGAAGATTTGAAGAAGCCACATTTATTGCCATGAATAAGAACATAATAATAGTTATTTTTCAAATTCCTCGTGATGATACAACAAACAACCAGCTTAATGCCTTTGGCCTGAAGACTTTCAAAATGAATTCCTATCTAAGTGTATCATAAGCTTTTTTAATGTTCATCTTAAAAATAATATTACCACCTCTGCCTTTTTTATCTAAATCAAGAATTAATTCTTGAGCAATAAGAGCATTTTTCTCAATAATTTTGCTTTTAATAAAAGCTAATTGTTGTTCAGAAAATAGCTTTTTGCAAAAAGACTGAAGTCTACCCACCACAACTTTGGAAACAATTTTAGAAATAACATTATTGAGGCTAATGGGTCTAAAAACATCCCATTTTAAACCTTCCTTATCTTTAGAAAGAAGAACCAGATTAGAAGGTTTGAAGTACCTGGGTAAATCAGTACTTTTGAAGACATCTTACACAACACCAACAACATCCATCTTAATCACCTTCCAACAAAGCTTTTAAAAGTTTGCAGAAAAATCATCTGGTCCAGCAGATTTGTTACCATCAAAACTGTCTAAAGCATTTTTAATTTCAGTTTCCTCAGGACTAACAACAAGCTCAATACTTCCAGCATAAGCACAATCATCAACAAAAGACTTATATCAATATTGTCAAGGTCACTATTATCACTATTAAGCAAACTAGAATAATAATTAATCCCATTAACCTCAATGGAATTATAAGAATAAAGCAAATTACCATTGTCTTGTTTAATCTTGCTGACAGTGCTAACCATTCCTCTCTTTTTAATAAAAGCATGGAAATAGGCAGAGTTCCTATCCCCATACACAAAAAATGACCCACAACTTTCTACTTATAGAAAGCCTCCTCTATATTAATAGCATAAACAAGTTTTTTCTGGCCAACCAAGAAACATTGGTGATCAACTAAATCATTACTATATTAATCTTCAAGCTTCCTCATATTTTCCTCAACAAACAAAACCAAAGAATGAAGATTGACAAAAATGTCCCAATTCCATCTTCTCAATTTAGAGGCCAAATTATTCTGCAAAAACAACAATCTTTTGCCCATTTTGCCTTGAACATCAATATTCCAATTATCTTTGACAAATTGTAAAAGGATTCATGAAGAGTCCACATATTTAAAAATCTAAATTGATAAAACTGAGGTTTATTAATCAGATTAATGGTAAGAACAATGGGAGCATGATCAGAGCACATAATAGGAAGATGCCTCAAAAGAACTAGCAGGAAAAGCAACCATCCAAGGATCATTAGCAAGAAATCTGTCAAGCCTTTCAAAAAATTTACCACAGTACCATGTGAAAGAATTGCCAATATACCCAAGATCAAAATGACTAGCATTCAACAAAACGTCATTAAAATCAGTAATAAGCCTTTGATCAGGATAATTGCCACCTTTCTTCTCACCACGAAAAGAATGACATTGCAATCATCTCCAATAATCCAACGATCATTGCAACCAATTTTAAGAGTACTAAGATTATCCCATAAATCCAACCGAGCAGTTTTAGAACAACCCGCATAAATACTATTAGTAAAGAAAAAATAATTTCCAGAACTGGCCCTCAGATGAATGAAAATCAACTCTGCATTGATAGAAAATCCAGATAACTAGATTTTATTATTAATGTGAAATGGTAATAAAATTTTATTAAAACTTTCAGAGATTTGGGTGGTGTAAGTATAAAAAAAAAATTATTGGTAGCCATTATGATACATTAAACAAAAACCAAACTTTTTCAAGTCTTGGTCAATCGCTCCACCAGCTTCAGTGATATAAATGAACGACACTTCTAGCATCGAGAAGCTCCACATACTCTGTTGAAGGTGAAGGCGGATGTCATACTCTGTTGAAGGAGGTCTTATACCACTTCTCAAAGATCTCGAATGTCAGTTTTGGGAAAAGAATGCTAGGAGACTTACATCTCATCCCAAAACAAAAGCTATAGGAATGCCATAACATCGTGCCAGGAAGAGCTTATATCCAATAGCAAAACAACATCATTTCACATTCTTCCACTCAATTAGTTTTCCTCTTCGCACGCCTACATTCCACACCATTAGTTAGTTACTATCTTTATAGTTTTGAGTTTTTGTGGTGAGTTTAAATGTGAATTCTTAAACATTGCTTTGCGTTTTATTTAAAAAAAGAAATTTAACTAGATTTTATTATTAAAATTAGCAACACAAGTTTGCAATGAATTTTGTTATACATTTCATATCATAAGCTTACTGATTGAAATGAAATTGCTATCCAAATGTGAAACATATAAAGCAGAGTACGGAGTAATATCATGAGAGAAGTCTACAACTTTTCTAGCAATTTTAAATGTACTCTATCTATATGTCTGACCAATCTTGATGTAGACTCCTCTTGATGGTTGGCTAGAGTATTGGTTTCTCTGGTCATATGGTTAAACTCCTGAATCTATGATCAAAGTTCTAAATCTCCCATTATTGGCAAGATGGGAGAATAATATATTACCTTAATGTGTCATTAGGTTGGTGTACTATTCAAAATTAACTACTGGAGTACAACTTGACGTTTTCATCTCGTAGTTGGCCATAATCCTTATGCGTATCTAGGGCTGCTCTTAGTTGCAGGAAGGGAGTTGACTGCTACTTCTGTCAGTAGAGAAGCAGTTGTTGTAGCAAAAGGAGGAAAATTGCCTATTGATGTTGCTGGTGCTGGTGTTGTTGCCGCTGTAGAAAAAATAATTCTTATGAAGAAGGTGCCTGCAGGGACAATTTGGTGTAGGTGGTTCTGCTGCTAGGAAGATTCTGGTGGCCTAAATTGAACATATGAGATATTGCAGGGAGAATTTCAGTGCTAGGATGAAGAGGAGACGCTCCAGAGGAGGGTCTGCAGATCAACTAAAAGGATTTCGACGGAGGAGGGCCATCAACAAGTGATTCCGGCTACGAAAAGTGTTTCGACAACAAAGGAGAACAGGAAATGGCTTACTGTAAGAGATAAAACTACAGGGAAGGACGGGTGAGGGCCNTGGCTTACTGTAAGAGATAAAACTACGAGGAAGGACGGGTGAGGGCCTTCAAACCGACAGGATTTTCGGCTGCAGGGAGGAGGTTTGACGAAAGGAGGAAGCTAGGTTTGTTTTATGGACTAGAGGATGAGGTTGATTCGTTCAATCAACCTAGACGAAGATGTCGTTGCAGAAAGAAGACGCCGTTTGAAGTAGTCCAGACGAATCGCAGATGAGGTTGACGCAGATTTGTGTTGTTTGAAGTTAAGGATTCTATGTTGTTTGAACAAATGAAGTGGCGGACGATTGATTCGGACGAAGCAACGAACATTCAAAATCGGGTTCTTTGTCGTTCGAAGCAGACGAAGCAACGGACAATAGACACCATAACAATGTGACTGGCCCGAACTTGGTGAATGAGTCACTAATACCATGTAGAAAACTAACTTTGGGAGGAAAAAAAATCATTCACTTATTCACATATTGGGTACATATAAAGAGAAACCACTCCCTCATAATTTATAAACTTATCAAATATATGTTATCCAAATTAGGTAAGGAAATAGTTTTGAAATTAAAAATAAAAAAACGTAAAATGGGAAGGGAATAAAACTAAGAGGTGTTTCCAAAGCTATGACCAATCAAAATTTTTCAGGATTTTGTGAAGCGGTTGGCCGACCACCATGGAGAGGAGCCGAACTTCTTAGCTTTCCGCATATATTCATTAAAGTATCTATAAAAGATGATCTTTAATTCCTCAACTATTTGTATGATTGATGGTATGAAAAATTGAACAATTTGTGAAGGGAAAGAGATATGGTGGGATTTGGAATCATAGCCAATGAAATCAACAAAGGATGCAGTGAGAATAATAAATCACTAAATGATGCCTTACATGCATTGAATTTTCAGATTATAGCTACGATATCAAATTGATGAAGCGGGGAGGGAGTGGAAGGGAATAACACTATGATAAGCCCATTGGTGGAAAGCTTGAGCAATGTTTATTATGATTATTTTGTTGGAGTCATAAAGCTCTCAGAAAGGGAGGGCTATTAAGTATTAAGGTATACCTAAACTAAAAGCCAACAAACTGTAATTTCCAGGAAGATTATCATATTACATAAGGTTATAGCATATTTATAACATTTTATCATAAAGAGGAAAAAAAATTGAATGCAAACATTATATGAGAATAATTAATTGGAATAATAGTTGCAGAAAACTATTAAAATTTCCATTGCTTAGTTGAAGTTGTCAGTTATCAAATAGGTTTTCCTCAAAAAATTGAAGTTTATACTTTATCACGTGGGCTTAATGCAAGCTTGGTTACATCCATCATGTTTTATGCATTGGTCAAGAAATACAATTTCCAATTAAGCCTTGGATAAGAAATTCATGTTCTCTTCATTTTAATTCATTTCTTTGTAGAATTATCTTCTTTTTACAATGAAATTTTCCTCCAAAAATATTAAAATTTGAATAGAATTACGTGTTAAATTTCTTCTCTGTAGTTTAGCTATCCCATGTAAAGTGGATTAGTTGATTGCATTTCTTAAATAGGGCTAGCCATCCTACCTATTGTGGAGGAAATTGAATTAGCCTTGATTTGGGTTGAATTTAATGTAAAATAATAAATTCTGACATAAATTTTTACATTAAATTAATGATTGAAAAATCAGTGCATGACCAAGCAATTTTCACATAATTTATGTTATGAATAACTGTAGAAAAACAAATATGATATATACAAATGGTCTTTGTAATAACTAATATCAATATATCACAGTTTATCACACTCAATAGTAATATTAAACACCAATATGATGATTTTGATTGACAAAAGAATAATATGAGTTTCAATATATTTATTTTATGGCAAAGAACATTCCAAAAAGATGTAATTATTTTGTTCCTTGTCCCGTGCTGTTGGTGGTTTGGTCGCATGCATGAGGAGGCATCATTGTGGGACATTTGACTTGTTTCTTATGGTATATGTCTATCAAGTATGTTTGGCTTATAGTAGCTTAGCGATATTTTCATCTGATTAGAAAGTATTGTGATTGCTATCATCTTCTTCATCATATTATCATAGTAATGTCGTTTGGGAAAAAATATTATTTTAGCTATATCATGTTTAGTGCCATTGTCTGGAAGGATTGTAAAATTAAGGGCAGTCAATACTAATTTAAGAATGTTTAGTCATTTTGCTTGAAATAGAAAAGAATTTGTTTAAAATTTTCGTTTGTAACTAGGACACTCAATACTAATTTAGAATGTTTAGTCGTTTTTCTTGAAATAGAAAAAAAGTTTCTTAAAATTTTCATTTGTCACTAATTTGAATTATGAAAACGACCTCCATATTAGGCTGCATACTTTAAAGTATCAAGCTCTACGTTAAATTGATGGGAAGCCTTATGCATTAGGCCAGTCCTGTTTTATTATAGCAAACTCAAAATACTTGTTTATTGCATAAAATTTGGGATTCATTTTATTACATTTATAAAATGCATGCATTTTGTAATCAGCAAGAAAAAAAGAAAAAAAAAAGAACTCTAAATGCTTTTGCATTAGAATTATATAACGGAATATTGGCACCAGTCATTGACTCTTTTGCACAACTTCTCTGGTTGCTTTGAAAGGAACCAATAAATTTGAAGTAAAATTCAGCTTTTTTTTTTCCTTGTTTTGGATATCTCTAATATTAATGGTTGCTAACATGTGTTTAGGCATCAAGATTGATTTACATGAATCTAGCATTGATCCGGCAGACAGGAATATGGAGGATATCTCCATTTCCTACAAGGAACAAACGTCTGGGTATGTTTTTATTGTCTTGTTCTGTTTTTGTCCTGTCCCCATCTTCAAAGCACTGTTTTCACTATGTTACAACTGTGTTGCAGGAATAACAAGTTCCATTCAATGTGCAGTCCACTTTAGAACGTGCATCGATATACATAAGGTTGGGTTCATCTGAGGACCGTGCATCAATATATGTCTTTACTCCAGTATGGCATAAATTGGAGAAAGCATTTAGTAATAATATCATCTTCATGTTCATTAACCTCACTCCAATTTTTTGGGTATGGAGTTAATGAACCTTCATTGTCCATTCAAATTTTTTGTAAGTGTTGTATGAATTGATATACTTATCAAACATTTTTACAAAACTTAAAATCTAGTTACCTTTAGTCTCCCCTTTTTCATACTATTATTTTAGGACTAATTATCTCCATATCATGTTAGTGTATCTTCTAAGTTTTCCCCAATCAAGTTAAGTCTATTTTTGCCACTTCTTCAACAGATGCTACTCATACTTCCTTTCTATTACATTCATAGCTTTTAATTTATCATATATTTTTCTTAAACATTCTTTTTTGCGTTCTTATTTTTATCAAGCCCAACTTGTTTACAAGTAAATTCTTTATTACCCAATACTCAAACTCATACCACATAAAAGTTTCTACTGCACTTTTGTAAATATAATTTTTAAGTTTTGATAGTATTATCTTATCTCTAGTTATTAAAAAACTATGCTTCAATGCACACTTTAAAGCACCGTAGTCACCACAGGCGCTAAGAGTGAATTTTAAAGCATTTGTGGTATAAAGTTTAAGCATGGTAAGCTTAATTTCTCTTGAATTTTGGCAATCTAGTTCAATGTTTTATTTATTTGAAAGAAGGAGAAGGAAATCAAAATAGTTAAAAAAAAGAAAAAAAAAAAAACTTTACACCTTTCCTTTATCACAAAGTCCTCCTCCTGAATTTGCAAGACAAAAACTTAAAATCATGTTTGTATCAACATCGCTTTTCTAACAACTCCACTTGTATCCCTTGAGTAGTGACACATATTTGTTGCTTTTCATTTTATTCACTCTTAATTCTTTTTCCCATTGGCCCACGTAGAGCACATATATTTTATTAGTGTCTACAATTTGAAGGCTGAGTCACAACTAAATCTTGTTGGTTTAATTTTAATTTGTCATCACTATTCGATTGATGTAACTTAAATTTATTTTAAGCTTGCTTTATATATNTATTTATTTATTTAAAAGAAAGAGAAGGAAATCAAAATAGTTAAAAAAAGGAAAAAAAAAACTTTTCACCTTTCATTTATCACAAAATTCTCCTCCTGAATTTGCAAGACAAAAACTTAAAATCATGTTGGTATCAATATCGCTTTTCTAACAACTCCACTTGTATCTCATCTTATTTATTCTCTCTTTTAGCTTCTACCTTGAGTAATGACACATATTTGCTGCTTTTCATTTTATTTACTCTTAATTTTTTTTCCCATTGGCCCACGTAGAGCACCTATATTTTATTAGTCTCTACAATTTGAAGGATGAGTCACAACTAAATCTTGATGGTTTAATTTTAATTTGTCATCACTATTCGGTAGATGTAACTTAAATTTATTTTAAGCTTGCTTTTTATTTGGTTTTTATAATAATTTTATTTCAAAATAAATTAATGTTAATAATTTGATGTGTTAAATTTATGAGATTTTTAAAATGGTAATGTACTTGTATTTTTCAAGCATAAACAAATTGCTTATTTTAAATTTTCTTAAATTTTATTACTAGAACATATTTTTAATATTTTAGAATATATAAAATTAAGATTATGAAGCTTACACATTATTAGTTTCTGCTACACCAAAGTCAAACTTTGCTTCACACTTTCACTTTTTAAAATGTTAATTATTAGATGAAACTTACAAAGTATTTGACTATTTAAATGTCCTAACCTTTTTTTTATTTTTTATCTCTAGATTTAAATGTCCAAACCTTTTTTTTAGATTTAGATGAAATATAAAACAACCAAGGTTTGGACCTTTAAATGTCCAAACCTTGGTTGTTTTATATTCATCTATATCCTTGTCCTTCTATACAATAAATTCAAAGTATTTAAATCTATCACCTATATATTATTTTATATTTTAATAATATTTCCTACCAATTAGTAATATCACACTTTCTTATCATATAACTAATTCTTTTTACTACTAATTCTGCGCTATTTAGCTTTTAAATAATTTTCTCATTGTTTTTAATTTTTGATTTATTCTCTGTTTGATTTGAATTATTCCATGTGAAGAACATAGTGCAAGTTTATATATTGAATATCTATTATAATAATCTTTATAAAAAATGAAAAGATTCAAATTTAATATTAATTCTCCATATAAACTATATTGATTAGGAATTCCGTGGTCATNGTCCCGTGCTGTTGGTGGTTTGGTCGCATGCATGAGGAGGCATCATTGTGGGACATTTGACTTGTTTCTTATGGTATATGTCTATCAAGTATGTTTGGCTTATAGTAGCTTAGCGATATTTTCATCTGATTAGAAAGTATTGTGATTGCTATCATCTTCTTCATCATATTATCATAGTAATGTCGTTTGGGAAAAAATATTATTTTAGCTATATCATGTTTAGTGCCATTATTTGGAAGGATTGTAAAATTAAGGGCATTCAATACTAATTTAAGAATGTTTAGTCATTTTGCTTGAAATAGAAAAGAATTTGTTTAAAATTTTCGTTTGTAACTAGGACACTCGATACTAATTTAGAATGTTTAGTTGTTTTTCTTGAAATAGAAAAGAAGTTTCTTAAAATTTTCATTTGTCACTAATTTGAATTATGAAAACGACCTCCATATTAGGCTGCATACTTTAAAGTATCAAGCTCTACGTTAAATTGATGGGAAGCCTTATGCATTAGGCCAGTCCTGTTTTATTATAGCAAACTCAAAATACTTGTTTATTGCATAAAATTTGGGATTCATTTTATTACTTTTATAAAATGCATGCATTTTGTGATCAGCAAGAAAAAAAAAAAAAAACTCTAAATGCTTTTGCATTAGAATTATATAACGGAATATTGGCACCAGTCATTGACTCTTTTGCACAACTTCTCTGGTTGCTTTGAAAGGAACCAATAAATTTGAAGTAAATTTCTGCTTTTTTTTTTCCCCTTGCTTTGGATATTTCTAATGTTAATGGTTGCTAACATGTGTTTAGGCATCAAGATTGATGTACATGAATCTAGCATTGATCCGGCAGACAGGAATATGGAGGATATCTCCATTTCCTACAAGGAACAAACTTCTGAGTACGTTTTTATTATCTTGTTCTGTTTTTGTCCTGTCCCCATCTTCAAAGCACTGTTTTCACTATGTTACAACTGTGTTGCAGGAATAACAAGTTCCATTCAATGTGCAGTCCACTTTAGAACGTGCATCGATATACATAAGGTTGGGTTCATCTGAGGACCGTGCATCGATATATGTCCTTACTCCAGTATGGCATAAATTGGAGAAAGCATTTAGTAATAATATCATCTTCATGTTCATTAACCTCACTCCAATTTTTTGGGCATGGAGTTAATGAACCTTCATTGTCCATTCAAATTTTTTTAAAGTGTTGTATGAATTGATAAACTTATCAAACATTTTTACAAAACTTAAAATCTAGTTACCTTTAGTCTCCCCTTCTTCATACTAATATTTTAGGATATCATGTTAGTGTATCTTCTACGTTTTCCCTGATCAACTTAAGTCTATTTTTGCCACTTCTTCAACAGATGCTACTCATCCTTCTTTTCTATTACATTCATAGCTTTTAATTTATCATATATTTTTCTTAAACATTCTTTTTTACGTTCTTATTTTTATCAAGCCCAACTTGTCTACCAGTAAATTCTTTATTACCCAATACTCAAACTCATACCACATAATTGTTTCTACTGCACTTTTGTAAATATAATTTTTAAGTTTTGACAATATTATCTTATCTCTAGTTATTAAAAAACTATGCTTCAATGCACACTTTAAAGCACCGTAGTCACCACAGNTACGCGCGCGCACGCGTACGCGCGAGTACCTTGACCTGTTGGTAGAGCAACCTCTCTAAAGGTTGTAAGTCCCCTCAGGTCGCGGGTTCGAATCCTTTCATGTATAAGGTGTGGTACTCGAATATTTAGCAAACCTAGAGATAATCGGGACTCGTCTAGTAGCCTCCGACCATTACTTTTTAAAATCTATATATGGTAGGATAAAAACTTGTTGTTTTCCTTCTTGTTATTGTTTCACCATCTTTAGTTAAGATTATAATATCTCCACTAGCCTATATATTTATTTTTTGCTTGTCTAATCTATTCTACATTTCTTTTTTTCACTTACGCAATATCATGTCTATTATATGCATCATCAAAAGCTTAGTTTCGTTTTGTCCACTCCTCTCTTTGCAAGAATTTCTGGCTTTCCCATAATAATATTATGTTTTAGAAGTATTTATCTCAACCCACCACTCAAAATTATATTTCTTTTGCTTTACATTTTGTACTTTCTCACTCTATTATTAAATCATCTCTTAAATATGAGTTATTTTAGAATCTCCTAAAACACCTAAAAAATCGATATAGGTCTTCTTATGTCACAATGTTTCCTTTCTTACCCATCTCAAGTTTGAAGTTTGGCTCAAATTTGGAAGTTGAGCAGCGTTGATTCTTATTAGCATTTTTTTATCGAGTTTGGCTATGTGATGGCCATTATTTATTCATTCTTTGCGTGAATGGTGTGATAATTCTTGATGGAAGCTCCACATTTAGTGGTCATTTATTTTATGTTTATAAATTTATGCTTACTTTAGCTGGTGAAAAAAGAAAACGTAGGTGA
>JXCR01130069.1:169735-183603 GCA_002079205.1 Phalaenopsis hybrid cultivar
AAAAAAAAAAAAGACTTATATGAAAGTTACAACTACTAGGAAAAAAGTAGTTTTATTAGTACAAGCATAAAATTTTGTATAATATATTTGCGTTCATGTATAAAATCAGTAATCCATGGAGAGTATGGAATGCCAAATCTCAACTTTACTGATGGGATGAGATGATCCGAACATTTTTTGTTTTTATTCTCTGTATTATAATTGCGGAAGATGAATAAGTGGACCAATCCCTATGCTCTATTTTTTTGATTTAATTAAAGAAGAGAAATAAATTAAACATATTGAATTTACATCCATAGCTGCCTTGGTAAGTTATCCAAGTCACCGTTAGTGTCTAAGTTGTGTTATGTAAATTGCAAGACTTAAATTTGCTCAATCTACTTTCTCTTCTCAAGAATTCATCTTTTTTGGTTCCGAATTATCCTGGACTATTTGCAACTTGTCGAAGAACTGTTGAAAAGCAGTTTCTGGCGCCTATGTGCTGGTGCTTAGGTGTCAAGCTCTCTGTCTGCCAATCTGGTGTGGGCGCCTAGCTGACCACACTCAAGAATCTGGCGCCAAGGGGCTGGGGTAGTGGCGCCAAGGGGCTGGGGTAATGGCGCCAAGGGGCCCACTGCGTGCCAGCCTCTTGGGTTCCCAGGTTGGGACTGGCGCCTAAGCGCACAAAATTCTGGCGCTAAGGTGCCAGTCACTTGGGTCTTCTTTAGCTCCAAGTAACCTTCTCTTTGGTCAATTTCTTCTCCATTTTGCTTCACTTCTAATACTCGTTGTACCTGTAAGAAAAACATAAAAATATCTTTATTTAATGTGCAATTTCATCTATAAAAATATGGAAAATATAAAAGAATTTAATCAACCTTTTCTAGACATCAGTAGTCATAGTAATTTGTCGAAGTGGGAATTACTTTTTTTGCATTACTTTCTCCATCATCTTCCACTTAGTGATCTTTTCACTGTCTTCCCTCTTCCTTTGTCTCTGAACATTTTCCTACCATAGAAAAGCGCTCTTCTTCAGCTTAATTGCGGCTAGCTTGACCAATTTATCTTCTGGTACATATTTGTATTCAAAAGTCTGTTCAATTGATTGCAACTAGTCAATATACTCCTCAGGATCCATGCTTCATCCGAATTCATGGAGATCCATCTTCATGTCATAGTCCTTCTGACCTCCATAATGGGAGAAATATTTGTGTACGTAAAACGTATGCAGCGCTGCGTACGTTAGGTAAGTTACAGGGAGGGGATTGGGAGTTATATCCGCGTTATACCCTCTGTAACCTTCCTGTAACCTATCGATAACCTATCTGTAACTTAGAAATATATGAAAATAGAAACGAAAAACTTACAAGTNTAGCGCTGCGCACGTCAGGTAAGTTACAGGGAGGGGATTGGGAGTTATATCCGCGTTATACCCCCTATAATCTTCCTGTAACCTATCGATAACCTATCTGTAACTTAGAAATATATGAAAATAGAAACGAAAAACTTACAAGTTACAGGTAGGTTACAGGGGGTATAACACGGATATAACCCCCAATACCCTCCCTGTAACCTACCAGACATATGTAGCTCTGCGTACGTCTTACGTACGTAAATATTTCTCCTCTTCTCTCGGCCTCCTTTGGTATTGGATACCAAAATAGTGTGATTGATATTCCTCGTCACCATGATCTTTCTTGTGGAACTGATTAATCTCTTTGTTCCTGTCCTCTTTGACTCTCTGGATTACGGACGAATTAACCTCTTATTGGTTTCCGTCATCTAGCTATGCTATTCTCCGTCATAGCTGACGAATTTCTCGCTGAATCTCTTCCCTGGTCGAGTCCGGTGTACCTCTTCATGGTCGCATGGCTGGGTTGGAAATCAGAAGAAAAATTTGATGGAGGTGAATTAGGTAGGGGTGAATGTTGGGAAATCCTATGATAAGACTAAGGAATGAACCTGATTTAGATACTAAATGATACTAGAACTAGTAGAGAAAACAACGAAAAACATATAAACAAACTTATTAAAATAGGTTTATAACATTACTCGAATAGAAATAACAACACAAACACCAATTACACAAGCAAACACTCCTAAATGTATTCCAATGGGTGGTAGAGATCGGCGAGGTAGGTCGGATGGCTAGCGGGGGTGGTGACAGNGCACAAGCAAACACTCCAAAATGTATTCCAATGGGTGGTAGAGATCGGTGAGGTAGGTCGGATGGCTAGCGGGGGTGGTGACAGTCACAGAGTGCTGGTGGCAGTGAGGGGAAGGTGTGAAACTGTAGGGACAACAAGCGGGAAAGATGTGGGTGGTTGGTAGCAGTAGTGGGGTGGTTGGGAGTAGCTTGAACGTAGTTAGGAAGGTGGGATAAAAGTAGTAATCTGTAGGAAAGTGGAATGGTTTGGTATCGGGGTTATGGAGGAAGAGTTCGACAGTTGAGGAGTGTAGAGGAGAGGGTTTGGGGAAGGTAAAACGGAAAGATGCAATCACTACCTCGGTGAAGGATACAACCAGAGCACTACCATCTCCTCAGATATAACCCACAAAGGGGAAATTGACTCCACTCACGAGATTTGAAGACATCATAATCTGAACTGACTCCCTATATACTTAGGACAACAATTTATGAGCTTCCTTCAGATGCTGTAAACTTCTACACAAAGGAAGAGAGTGAGAAGCCTAGAGAAATCTAGAAATCACTCTCTAGAACAGTAGATTCGTGATGCCCCAAGCTAGATCCTAGTAGATCCACCCATTCTTGACTCAGGATCTCCTGCTCTTGTGAAACCTCACAAGAAATCGTGATTCAGCTCCTGCTTCTGCGTCGCTTCCGCTTCTGAAATGCCAAGCTGGCCTGATCCAGACTTTCTATATAGATAGAAGTAAAATGCGATGTATGCGATTAATTTTCTTAATAGATATTCTTAATTTGCAACGGCTGCCAAAAACTTGATCCAAAGCAAATGCTAGATAAATTTTTCACTATGAAGAAAATAAGAATATTTTGATAAATTTTCCACCTGGGGGCTAACATCTCGAATCAAAACCTAAAACTATAAATCAAATTGGGGGCTTTAACCTATCACTCTAAAGTCTTCTAATTCTACACCCTTTAAAATATATTTTTCTATTTAATTGCACTCAACCCCATGAACTATATTCTCATTCATGAAATCAATTTGTAATTCCAACAATTTGTTGACTGAGACAAAACCATCTCAGATCTTACATGTTCTCACAACAAATATTAACATCTTAATTGGTCAAATCAAGAAGTAAATGAAGTGCAATGTCTTGAATCATAACAACTTCTCCCGACATTGAATTCTAATACTTCACACAACTTCCTTTAAACATTTAATCACTTATCATTTTAAGGAAAAAGATAAAAAAAACAACTTAGAATTCATGGAGAAAATACAACCACACAAGAGTTTAAAAGTAGAAATTTTGTACACAAACAAAAAATCTAAATTAAAAACCAAGTGTAGCCATGAAGATAAACACTTATCTCAAATTATCTCCACAAAATATCTTGAGGTTCCTTTGAATTCTCTTTCTTCTCTTACAATACAAACTAATACTCATAATAAAATAAAATAAAATAAAGGTGGTCGGCGGCTGCTGTGGTAATGTGAACTTTTTGGTGGGTGGTTGCTGGCCTCTTCTCCTGAATAATCTAAGTCTTTTCTTATAAAAATCCAAGGGGTGCCTTGGTGTCCTTAAAAAAGGTGTCTTCATTCAATGAATTTTCTAGAATGTCTCCTCATAAGCCAATTGAATGAATTTTCGTATCCATAAGTTATTTCCCACGTTTTTTATCAAGGGTTGCTTCAAACACCTCTTAAAATTCCGTTCCAATAATATTTCTTCAAATAACTAACTTTGATGCTTAAGCAAGGGGTACCTGACGCTTAGGAGCCCCTGTTTATTTTGCATATTTTTTCATTTTTGCTCTAAGTTTTCTACCTACAAGAAAAACACAGAAATACCTTTCATTAAAACGCAATATCTCAAAAATATGTATAAAAATTTGCATAAAAACACTATATATTTTAAATCTATCAAAATCTCTCAAACTTAAGATGTTACTTGTGCTCAAGTAACTTTTCAATCTTTAAAAACCAACTTAAGTAAATGTATATTAGTAATATAGTAGTTCAATTTAGAAAAAAATATTAGTAAATGAGACCAACCTTAAGTTTAGAAATTTTTAATATTAACAAATATTAAAATATGAGTTCCTATCTAATTCAGAAATATTGTAAATTTTCTAAATATAAAATTTAGGTTTTTTATTATCTCAACTTAAAATTTTTTATTAAGAATAATTTTACTTACCATGTTATATTTTTAAGTTTAAGAGTTTCTCAAATCTTATACTTTAAAAAGATCAAATGTGGAATCAATTTTTGATTAGTCATTAGTCCTCAAGCTTATCCTTTTTTTTTCTTTTTCAGGCAAAAAATACTATATCTGGATAGACCATTAATGGTTTTGAATTCCACTTCTCCTTTCCTAAAACAAAGTCCTGATATAAATCTTTTACTTATGAATATAATAATAGTTTTAAAATTTTTTTTTAATAAAAGAAATTTAAGTATCAAAAATAGAAGATTAAAATTTCTTAAAGTTTCAAAAATATAATTTTTCTTAATAAAGATAGATACACTATGTTTAGCATTTTCTTCACTAAAAATTTTTAACTCTAAGTTTTTCTTCATCACCATAAATTTTAAATAAATTTTCTTACTCATTTCTAAAATCAAAATTTTACTTTCTTAATTTAACTTCATATATATAATCATTTTTAAAATCAAAATCAAATTTATTTGAAATACATTTGAGAACAAATAAACTTTTAAGTTTTTTAAAAATTTTTCATCCCCCAAACTTAAATTTTTTAATAGAAATAAAACATTTTAGCATCATATATAAAAATATGAATGAAAATTAACTATAGCATACTTACATGAATTTTTATATCCTAAATATGCAAGAAAAAAAATGAAAAATGAGTAAAAAAATTAAATTGATCAAATTTCAATTCTTAACATATAGAGATTCATTAGACTTCTATGCAGTGGAGTATAACTGAAAAACAAATAAACACACTAACAATCAAACACAATTACAATATAAAGAAAAATAACTGGTAGTAAATTGAAAATTTTAAACATGCAGTTTGAAGTAACGAGTTAGCTAAATTCTAAACCTTTCTAAGATTCTAAAATTAAGTCCAACAAACACTAGCTAAATACCACAAAACAACACAATAAACACAATTACTACCACTCAAACATACTAACTACACACAAAAATCCAAATACATTACAGTAGGTGTACTAAACAAAACACAACAACTAAAACTAACAATCTCAACAATCTCAACTGTAAACAACAAAGTACAGAATACATGTACCATCAAAAGTTCATAATAATACATAAACAAAAAATAACATAAAATAAAAAACAAAACCATAAATCCAACTAAGCATCATCTTCCTCATCACTATCATCACTACGCCAAGCAGCAGTAGGCTCATACGGTGGATATCTAGGATACTGAGGAAATACTACATCTCAGTTACCTCTATTGAGATGCTCCATAGCTGGGTTGTACTCCTCATAATCACTTCTTCTTTCATATACTCATCCATATGCTCAACAAAATGCTCTAAGTTTGCTACTTTTTCATTGGTATAAATGACATTATTAACTATTCTTTCCATAAGGTGTGACTGAATATCAGAACCAGAACACTGACCTCGTGATGTAGAAGCTTGTGAAGTAGAGGCAGCAGAACTACTAGAGAATCCACTATTCCAACCAAAAAGAGAATGATGTTGGTAAGTCTTCACATTTACACTGTAATGAGCTTTAGTGGCTGTAGGATCTCCTACCAGCTATCATATCTAACACCAGTCTGCTCACATAACAAAAATCAAAGATGCAAATCCCAAACCCTCGGTAGTAGCAGCAATGACAGAACTGGTAATAACTCCATAAATCAATCTTCAATATCAATCAGCTTAGATTGAGAATACAGCATGTCAGGGTTGCTCTCTCTCGAGTCACTTCCCCCAGATGATTTGTAGGAAGTAGACTAGCAGAAATAAAATAATGCCATGCGTTGGCATTGGCATCCAACTTCGAGGTAGAAAAATTTACTCTTTTTTCATTCGTAATCTTCCATAATCCTCTCCTAGCAGTTAAAAATGATATAATCTCGTCTAACTCCTCCTAAGTAGGACTATAGTTTGCATAAAAACACAAAGTACTAGAAGACAATGATAAAACTGATTAATCACCTCAGGAGAAAATGGTACTGCCTTCCCCCGCACTATGACTCCTTCATGAGCCTCCGAGAGATTCACATAGAACTCTCGCACAACAGAGATCACGACGACAACAGAAAAATAATAGAACTGCTCCCACTGACAGCTAACAATCAACTCCTCCACGACTCCTCCTGGACTTTTGAAACATCGTTCAACAATCAGTTTTCTTTTATGCAAAGCATCACTATGCGATCCTGAGCTCTCGAACTAACAAATTTACTCGAATCGAGCTGAGCTTTTCATTTGTTTCTTTTCATTCTTGGTGCTATTTTTTAAAAATTTGTATAAAATTCAAAATAAATCCCACAGTCAACNGTATGTAAAGCATCACTATGCCGATCCTGAGCTTTCGAACTAACAAATTTACTCTAATCGAGCTGAGCTTTTCCTTTGTTTCTTTTCATTCTTGGTGCTATTTTTTAAAAATTTGTATAAAATTCAAAATAAATCCCACAGTCAACTTCAAATCATAAAACACAACTCTTAAAAGCTTAAACTAACAAATCTATGCATTTTCCATCAATTTTTTCAAATTTTTCAGAATAGTGATTTTTGAGTAGCTCATGAATGTACTTAAAATATATGGTAAAAATCAAAAGTTTTTGTATAGAANTTAACAAATCTATGCATTTTCCATTAATTTTTTCAAATTTTTCGGAATAGTGATTTTTGAGTAGCTCATGAATGTACTTAAAATATATGGTAAAAATCAAAAGTTTTTGTATAGAAGTGAAGCTCTTTCCTCAAGAAGATCAAATCTAACAAATTTGGCTTGAATTCACCAAGAAATCTTCAAAATAGGTGATGCCCTAGCCTAAAAATCGCAAAAAACGGAAGGTATAAGATGAAGTTGGGGAAAAAGTGGAGATTTTCGGACCCAAAATTCTCTTAAAACCGTTCGCGAATCGGTTTTCGTGAACCCGCGCGTAAGTGCGAATAGTTCGGCGTTTAGGCGCCAGTGCACAATTTTTTATTTTTTCCATTTAAGTGAAATGCACTCTAGCTCAAATCAACCAACCCNACTTAAAACCGTTCGCGAATCGGTTTTCATGAACCGGCGCGTAAGTGCGAATAGTTCGACGCTTAGGCGCCAGTGCACAATTTTTTATTTTTTCCATTTAAGTGAAATGCACTCTAGCTCAAATCAACCAACCCTCTATTGTCTAAAAAACATTCTATATATTATTTTCTTCGCTCTTGCTTTCTTCTAACTCAAAATTTCACCAATTTAAGCTAATTGGATTCACTACTAAATTCACAAAATTTTTCACAAACAAAAAATTTACATTCATTCACAAACTATTACAAACATTTTTAAATACATAAATTCTCAATCCAAGTAGTCTTNAATATATTATTTTCTTCGCTCTTGCTTTCTTCTAACTCAAAATTTCACCAATTTAAGCTAATTTGATTCACTACTAAATTCACAAAATTTTTCACAAATAAAAAATTTACATTCATTCACAAACTATTACAAACATTTTTAAATACATAAATTCTCAATCCAAGTAGTCTTGGAAGAGAAAATTCCTAATGCAAACTCTAAACAAACTTAACACATAAAAACACTTTAAAACACTCTTAACATTAACAAACAACATTAAGCACTCAAAACACTAAACAAAGAACTTAATCACGAATTTAATTCCATTCTCTAGTTGTTGGAATAAATTCTGGCCTATCGTTAGTTTCTCTTTCAGCATTTGGAATGTATATATGAAAGAACGGACGATGGTTAATAACTTTGGTTGAATCTTCTTCAATCCATTTGTTCTTTAGATACATGACCTTCTCTGCTTCTTCTATAAAACTTGTATGGCTAAACGACATCTTTAGTTGTCATCTCATATGATCCAGATGTGCGTTAACTTCCATCACTTTTGCTTCAATTGAGGCCACGTTAGCCTCAATCTTAGTGATTTTCTCCGCTATTCCTTTAATATTAACGGCTAGAAAACCGTTATACATCTCTTGTGCACTCTGACTAATAAACTTCTTTCTCATTATTTTCTCCTTCAAATCACTCTCCCAAGATGACATTTTTCCAAGATTCTCTTATTCACTTAGAATTTAGGGTTAAATGAAGGTGTGGTGAGATTTCTACTCATACCCCTTTATTTATAGGCATAAAACTCCCCCATAACTCCTAGGCACGCCTTAGAACTGCTCTTACACGTTGAAGCCAACCAATTTGCAGTTTAGAGCTTCTAGAAATCGAAATATCTTGACACTTAAGCGCTCGTGCTCAATTTAATACATGTCAACTTAACGTCCAAACATTCGTTCTAACATGTCTAAGTCATCTTTAAATGTCTTAAAATTATTACTAACTTAATATAAAATCCAAATACTACCAGAATTTTCTAAATCACACACAACAACATAGTAATGAAAGCAAATACACAAATAACTATGGAGTGTCTCCCACAGAGCACTTGGTTTTACGTCGTCAGCCTGTTGTAATAAGTGCTTATTCTGGTTGACCCAACATCAAAAAATCATTTAATTTAAGTTGGTCACTTAAAAAGTAGGGTTTCAGCTTATGACCATTTACGTTGAATATTTTATCAGTCTTAGGATTTTTAATATCCACAGCTCCATAAATATAAACTTTCATCATAACAAATGAGCCCATTCACCTGGACTTAAATTTGCCTGGAAATAATCATAACTTTACATTATAAAACAAAACCTGTTGCACTGGCGGAAAATTTTTAGTCAGAATTCTTCGATCATGCCACATCTTCATCTTTTCTTTGTAAATCTTAACACTTTCAAAAGATTCATTCATTATTTCTTGAAGCTCATTTAATTTCAATAATCTTTTCTCACCAGCATCTTTCAAATTATAATTAAATTCCTTAATCGCCCAATATGTTTTATGCTTAAGCTCAACTGATAAGTGACACACTTTCCCGAATATCAACTTGTATGGGGATATTCCTATAGAAGTTCTGTATGCAGTCCTATAAGCCCACAAAATATAGTTAAGTTTAGTTGACCAATCCATTTTAGTTGGATTTACAGATTTTTCCAATATTCGTTTAATTTTACGATTGGATAATTCAGTGAAACCACTTGTCTAAGGATGATAAGCAGTATCAATTTTATGGTTAATATGATATTTCTTGAATAATTTCTCCATTATTGCGTTTCTAAAATGACTTACCCCATCAGTTATGATCACTATCAGCATCCCAAATCTACAAAATATATTCGTTCTTAAAAATTTTGCAACACTTTGAGCATTATATCGAGGTAAAGCAATAACTTTTATCCATTTGGATACATAATCTACTGTTAAAAATATATATAAATTTTTGAAAGATGGTATAAATGGTCTCATGAAATCTAATCACCAAAAATCAAATATCTCAATTTCTAATACATAATTGAAGGACATCTCATTCCTCCTAGAAATATTGCCTATTCGTTGACATCGATTATAAGTTTTGACATAAGCATTAATATCTCTAAGGATTATAGGTCAATAAAATTCAGATTGTAAAATTTCGTATGTTGTTTTATCAACACCAAAATGTCTCCCAAAATTAGAATTATGACATTTTTAAATAAATTCATTAGTATCTTCTAAAGGCACACACCTTCGAATGATAAGATCATTTCCTTGTTTATATAAAAATGGGTCATCCTAAAAGTAAGTCTTAGCTTCAGATAAAATTTTTTTCTTCTGTTAGTATGTCATTCATGAGGGTATAATATCACTAACAATGAAGTTCACAATGTCTGCATACCATGGAACGCGCCACTCATTAATATTGAACAATTTTTCATCTGGGAAATGTTCATTAATATCTTTTTTAAATAAGAATTGTTTTTCTAATTCAAGTCTTAACAGATGATCAACAATTTGATTCTCTGCTTCCTTTCTATCTACTATTTCAAAGTCAAATTCTTGCAAAAGAAGAACCTTCGTTTCAAGGTTTTGCATTTTTTTTTTCATTAAATACTTAATAGCAAAATGGTCTATATGCACAATACATTTAGTTCAAATCAAATATGATCTAAATTTATCAAAAACATATACTACAACTAAGAACTCTTTATCAGTTGTATAATTAATTTGAGTTTCATTAAGGGTTCTACTAGCATAGTAGATAACTTTGAAAATTTTATCATGTTTTTGTCCTAAAACAACTCCAATAGTATAATCACTAGCATCACACATTAATTCAAAATATTTTTCTCAATCTAGTGCAATAATAATTGGTGCAGTGACTAAATTTCTTTTCATAATTCAAAAACTTTTAGGCACTCATAAGCAAAATTAAAAATTATATTTTTTTAAAGTAAATGACACAGACTTAGCAATTTTTTAAAAGTCTTTAACATATCGACTGTAGAATCCAACATGTCTTAAAAAACTAATAATTTTCTTTACACTTGTTGGGTAAGGTAAATTAACGATCACTTGAATTTAATTCTTCTTTACTTATCATTTTCTTAAATTTGATGTCCCAAACCTATTTCTCCCGCTATCATAAATTGACATTTTTCTCAATTAAAAACTAAATTTGTTTATTCACAGCACTTAAGAATTTTTGATAGATGTTCTAGACATGAGTCAAATGAAGTTCCAAACATTGAAAAATCACCCATAAAAATCTCAACTCTTTTTTCAATTAAATCACAAAAATTAGCCATCATACATATTTGAAATGTAGCAGGTGTATTGCATAAATCAAATACATTCTTCTAAAATCAAATGTATCATAAGGAGTGGTAAAAGTTATTTTCTCTTGATTTTTGGGAGCTATTTGTATTTGGTGATAACTAATATATCCATACAGAAAATAAAAGTATTTATGCCCAGCTAGTCTATCCAGCATTTGATTTAGAAAGGGTAGTGGGAAATAATCTTTCCTTGTGGCGAGATTTAGTTTTTAATAATCAATACATATTCACCATCCTGTAACTTATCTTATTAGTATTAACTCATTATATTCATTCAAAGGCACAGTCAGTCTTTTCTTAGAAACGCAGTGAATTAGACTAATCCATACACTATCTGAAATAGTGTAGATAATTCCAACATTTAACCACTTTAAAATTTCTTTCTTAACAACTTATTTCATAAGATTTAGTCTCCTTTGAGGATCAGCCCTGTGTTTGTAATTCTCTTTCATATGAATTATATGCATACAAATTGAAGGACTGATTCCTTTTATATCAGCAATTGTTCATCCAAAGACTTTGTTACAATTCTTTAAAATTTTCATCAATTTTCTTCTTTAATAGTTAATTTCGAGAAAATTATAATAGCTAATGTAGTGGAATCACCTAAAACAATATACTTCAAATGTTCAGGAAGCAACTTCAACTCAACCTCAAGAGGTTTTTCAATCGATGGACAAAAAGATGTTTCTTTTTTTGTTGTGTCCAATACTTCAAAACTTTTTCGAACATAACTTAAATTTTCCTTATATAAATCTTAATGTTGATCTAATTCTTCTTCTTGCTCGTGTTCCAACTCTTTGATCTCATATTTATATTCATAAATTGTTTTGAAATGACATTCACTTAAATATCTTATCGCATTCATTCTATAACAATCATCATATTTACCTTTTGCAGGGTAATTCATTGATTTGAACATATTAAATATAATTGTTTGATCATTGACACACATAGTTAATTCTCATTTTTGCACATCCATCATTACTCTTCTAGTGACTAGGAAAGATTTTCCTAAAATAATAGGTTTCTCTTTATTTTCCTCCATATCTAGTCCAATGAAATCAATAGAAAAGATAAAATGATCCACTTTCACTAGGACATCTTCAATAACTCTTTTAGGATATGTTATTGATCTATCTGCTAACTGTAGAGTTACAATAGTAGGGGTTATTTCTCTTAATCCTAATTTTTTAAAAATTGATAATGGAATAAGGTTGATGTTTGCTCCTAAATCACATAAAGCTTTCTCGTAAAATCTGTCTCATATTGCACATCGAATTGTAAAGCTACCAGGATCTTTAAGCTTTTCATGACGTTTCTTCTGAATTATAGCACTGCACTTTTCATTAAGTGCAACAATCCAATTATCTTCAAAATTCATTTTTCTATTAAGAATATCCTTCATAAACTTCACATAGCTTGATATTTGTTTTAAGGATCAGCAAATGGAATGTTAATTGTAAGTTTCTTAAAAATTTTCAGAAATTTTGAAAATTGTTTATCCAACCTTTGTTGTCGAAGCCTCTGAGAAAATGGAGGTGGTGGTCTTTCTAAATCAACTTTAAGTGGAGAAATATGCCTTTCTAAACCTTTCAGAGCGTCCTCTTTTGATTCTTCAATCTTTTCTCTCTCAACTTCAGTCTCTTTTTGAACTCTACCTTCCAATTCTCTTCCATTTCTAAGTTGAACGACTTTTAATTGCTCTTTATTCTGTTCTTTTGGATTTATTTCTGTATTACTAAGAAGTGTTCATTGGGATCTATTATTTAATGAATTTGCTATTTGTCCAAGTTGATTTTCAAAATTTTTAATTGTAGCTATTGACTTTGTAACTGATTCCTCATTTGTAACACCACTTCTTCTATAGACAATTTTTTCTTCTTAAACTGTGAATTACTGTTAAAATCTTGAGAATAAGTAGGTCTATAATTATTTTTCCCTTGATTGTTCCAGTTTCTAAATGGGTTTATTTGATTGTGCCCTCATTGCTGATTATTAACACCCGTAATATTATTCCAATTAAAGTTGGGATGGTTCTTCCAACCTGGGTTATAATAATTTAAATATGGGTTATTCTGCTTATTATTTATCATTTAAAGTCATAATAATACTTGAGAATCTATCATTTGCCCTAATGAGTTCTCTTCAATTCTGGAAATTGGTTGAGAAAAATTCATTACAAATTGATTTAACTTCTTTGAAATTACAACAACTTGATTTACTAACATGACAAAAACATCAGTTTCATGAACGTTGGCTACTTTTTTAAGATTTACGCTCTCCGAAGGCCATTGAAATTTATTGGTGGCTATCTCTTCTATTAAAGCATAAGCGTCATTAAATGATTTTGACATCAATGAACCACCAGCAGCAACATCGAAAATAGATCTAAGAGATCCAGCTAATCCATTGTAAAACGTTTGAATTATTAACTAATCTGGTAGAACATGGTTTGGACACTTTCTTAAGAGTTCATTAAATCATTCCCATGCTTCATAAATAGATTCTCCTTCAAACTAACTAAAAGATGTAACATCATTGTCAAGCTTTGCAGTCTTTGATGGTGGAAAATATTTAGCAAGAAATTTTTTTGCTAAATCACTCCAAGTTCTGATAGATTCAGGTGATAACGATTGTAACAATATCTTATCCTTATCCGTCAGTGAAAAAGGAAATAATATAAGTCTTATAGCATCATCTGATACTTCATCATATTTAACTGTAACACACAATTCTAAAAAATTGACAAGATGTAAATTTGGATCTTCAATTGGTGTTCCCCTAAACTGATTATTTGATACCACTTGAATAATAACGAGTTTAAGCTCAAATGAG
>JXCR01130072.1:7689-31687 GCA_002079205.1 Phalaenopsis hybrid cultivar
CCCAACTTAAATTTTGAAAAGATTTAGCATTAAGAACTTGAAAATAAAGGGTGAAAGAAAACATTAAATACATAAAGAAAATACAAAACTGTTGAAGGTTTAGATTTTTAAAATGAATCCTGAAACACTGCAGGTGCTAATATGAAAAACTACAAGGCTTAAAACATTAATTTACACATAATACATATAAAATCTGCTGAGAAAGACTTAATTTCAATACATATAACAAAATGTTGAAACTAACAACAGAACTAAACAAAATTCTAGAAATGAAAATAGTTTTACAATTTACAGTTTCACATTACAACATAACAACAGAGTCTCAATATCTAATAAAAAGTCTCAATAATATCACAAAACACATAAAATAGTCACAATCACATATAAATCAACAAAAAGATCACCGGTCATCATCTTTTTATTCATCAACATCCAACTTTTGTTGCTGATATGGAGTATAAACAGGGTGAAAAGGAAATTGAACTAAATGATCAACCCTCAGGTATCTTACTAAAGCATCATCATTAGCAGCATCATATTCAAACTTCTGCTGAATTAAATCATCTGTATCAGAATTTCTAGCATCCATGTTCTGTAATCTATGACCCATCCTCAAAATATCCCTCTACTAAATCAACATCTGGTCCAATAGTTCCCTGTTACTGGGGTAACTAGAAGTAGGCCCACTAAAAGTAGTGGTCCTAAAAGTAGAAGGAATATCCCTGCCCTTACTTCCAGATCTCCAATCAACATGGGACTCATAAGTCTTAATGTTTGCAGGCCCAATAGGTCTTTAAGGCTCAATCCTCTCCTCATCTGGTCTAAAATCAACTCCTGCCTGCTCACAAAGTGTATAAATGAGAGCAGGGTGTGCCAATCCACCAGGGGTCTCTCATAGAGCAATAGATTGAGTGTTCATATAAATAATAAAGCCTACATTTATTTCCATCTCTTGCTGAATACAAAAGCTCGGGATGGTTCTATCCGTGGTCACCTCACTATGACGGTTTGTTGGAATAATTCTCCTAGAAATAAAATACTGTCAGGCCTTAGATACTACATTTAGCATAGAAAAAGGAATTTTGACTTTAACTTCATTCTTTACTTTTAAAGCCCCTTTCTCACTAGTTAGAAAAGAAATTACCTCATATAAGGCCTCATTTGTAGCAAAAAATGAATGATACTGGCATCTATAAACATCCTCTAACTGATAAAACTCATTTATTTTTCTTGAAGTAAACTCCACCCTTTTTCCATAAACAAAACCGAAGTTATCAGAAGCCTCCTGAAAGTTGGCATAAAATTCCATAACTATCCAAACTATCGCATCAGTAGTAAAATAACAGAAGTTTGCCCACTATCGAGTGATAATTAATCGTTCAACTTCTCCTCCCAAATTTTTGAAACCACGACCCGGAATCACCTTTTTATTTTTACGAAGACTATGAAATCAAGCACTAGCTTTATAGCTAACAAATTTTTGCTCATCATTATCTATTTTTCTTTTGCTCACTCTAGGTGCGAAAGGAAATCTAAGAAAAATTTGATAAAAAATTGAATAAATTCCAAAATTCCAAAAATTAAGCACTTTAAACTTAAATCCACTAAGAAAGAGTTCTTCATCAAAGCATTTTCTTAAAATCTCTCAAAAAAATCCAAAACTTTCGGAACTAGGCAAAGTGAGAAAAATCTTTAGTGAAAATAAAAAAATTATAATTTAAAGTGTAGATCTTACCTAGAGAAGATGAAATCCAGAGTTTTGTTGCCTCTAAATCGCCTCAAATCCGCCCAAAATCAAGCCTAGGTGTGAAAACCAAAGGTTGAAGGTAAATCAAGGGGTAAAAATGGAGATTTGCTGTGAAAATTGCAAATTTAAGGGGTTAAGGGATGCTCTCGGGTCGAATGCGCCTTCGACGCCCATTGCAATGCTGGCGATCTTGAAGGTCTGAAATTCAATTTTTTATTTTTTCAAATGTTCAATTTCATTTCAATTTACTCCAATTTTTTTTGGTTTTTTTAAACACAAATTTTTATCTAACAATAATTCACAAATAAACATTTCTCAAACAATCATTTTCACAAACAACAACAAACTAATTTTTTATGTATGAAAATACACTTTTTACAAACGCATTTTTCAAATTAAACATTCACACTTATTAAGCAATCTAAGTATAAATCAGCATCGAAATCAAGCCACAACATTAAACGCTGACAAAAAACTATACACAAAATAAAAGTTCTAAATTCTAAAGCGAAACAAATCAAACCAACTCCAATCCACACAATTACATTAAATACATAAATATTCTTAAGCAAATATAGAATTGAAAGTCTTCAATTATTCTACCTTTTCTTTAGTGCTTTCTCCTCCACTAATATTTTTCATGGAATGGTAATGAACATGTAGGTTGTAGAAGGATCGGTACGGGAATTGATCTTTCAAATTTTCTTCAATCCACCCATTTTCTTTAAACATCTGAACTAATCCTACTTCAAAAGTTATAGTATGATTAAAATTTTCTTTCATTCTCTAATCTTGGTGATCAAAAAGGTACTTAAGATCTCCCACTGCATTCATAATACTCTGAAGTTCCCTTTCAATTTTCTTCAATTTCTTCTCCAAAGGAAGTGAACTTCCAACTATTAGTGGTATTAAAGGAGTTTAAGCGTGCGAAGAATGATCTATAATAGCATTTAATGCTTTATTTCCATTACCAACATAATTATCATCAATAGGGATCATGGGCTCCCAAGATAGTAAAACTTTTTCCCAACTTTCATTTAGCACTTGAGATTGACTGCAAATCAGAAAAATTATAGAAGGATTCCCAAGTCCATAAATTGGCTCATTCATAATGATACCCATAACATATTTAAATATGATTGATCCTATATCATAGGATTTTTCCATTTGAATGTAGTAATTTAAAATAGCACTTTCTTTGGTTACTCTGGTAATCTTCATAGTAGGGACTAATTTTGCAGAAATAAAGAAATGCCACTGCTTCAAAATTGGATTAAGTGATGAATCAGTGAAACTAATATATCCCTCATCTCGTACTCCCACATATCACTTTCATCCGTCAGAAAATTATAAACATCTTGCATCAAATATCGTGTAGGGACAAAATTTGTATAATCATAGATTGGAACATTTTCTATCATATACAATTCATTAATCCTCGTAGGAGTAAATGGTATAGCCTTACCTCGTACAAAGAAAACACCTGGGGTAATTCCATGTAAATTTGCATAAAACTCCTTTACTACCGATACAACAACTGCAGTGGTAGTGTAACACAGAACTTCCCATCACCTTTGCAGAATGATCTTATCAACTGGAGCACTTGGATTGATTAATCCATGATTAGCAAAACCTCTCTTTTTGATTAATCTCTTCTTTGTAATAAGGTTGTCATATACTCTGTGTGCGTCGAAACTAATATACTTTCTTCTATTGAAAACTTCATACCTTGAAGTATTTCTGGAACTAGATGCCATGGAATCCAAAAATAGGATGTTTCTAGTCATCCAAGGCAGTTTTGACTTTAGAAACACCTCCTGGTGGTTATTACGGAGCGAAATGCCGCTAAAGACTGCCAAATATCGTCTGAACCATCAAACTGCTCTCAGCGCCATTGGCGCTCGCGATTGGCACTTCAGGGGCTGAAGTCCATTTTCTTGGTGGCCGTCGGAGCTAGTGGCCAAAATTTGTGACTTTCATTTTTGTTTAATTTAATTTCAAAGTTTCCTCCAATACCAATATTTGACTTAATTCATAATAAATGCAATTATGTAGGATTATTATCATTTATCAAACAAAGTAGTAATACATAAACATATATGTATGGGTTGCCTCCCACAAAGTGCTTGGTTTAACGTCGTCAACCCGACATACCATTTATTTAGTTGGGTTGACTTAACATTAAAACTTCTTTAAATTAAGGTATGTGCCATTCATAAAAGTGTTTCAAACGATGCCAATTAACTTTAAATATCTTTCCAGTGTTAGGATTATTAATAACAACAGCTCCATAAAGATAGACTTTAATCACTTTAAATGGTCTTAACCATCTGGATTTTAGTTTTCCTAGAAAAAATCTCAATCTTGTATTATACAATAGAACTTCTGGTCTAGCTTCAAATTTCTTCTTAAAAATGTTTTGATCAAGCCATATTTTCATTTTCTCTTTATAGATTATTTGATTATCATATGCTTCCTTTCTTATTTCATCAACTTCATTGAGTTGCAATAATCTTTTCTCACCAGCATCTTTTACATTAAAATTAAATTCCTTAATAGCCCAAAAATTTTTTATGCTCCAATTCTAGTGGTAAGTGGCATGTTTTTCCAAAAATCAATTTTATTAGGTCCTATAGTAGTCTTATAAGCAGTTCTGTATGCCCATAATGCAGTATCTAGTCTAGCAGACCAATCCAATTTATAAGGACTTACAACTTTTTCTGAAATGCGTTGAATTCCACGATTTGATATCTCTGCTAGACCGCTGGTCTGAGGATGATAAGTAGCAGAGAATCTATGCATAATATCATATTTCTTAATCAAATTTTCAATTCTCTTGTTCCTAAAATGAGGTCCTCCATCAGCAGTAATTACTCTCGGGATTCCATATCTTGTCAAAATATTTTTAATTAAAAATTTAGAAACACTCTGAGCATTACATCTGGGTAAATCAATGGCTTCAATCCATTTGGGCATATAAGCAACAGCAAATAATATATAGAAGTTTCAAAATGAAGGCATAAATGGTCCCATAAAATCTAATCCCCACACATAAAAAATTTCAACTTCCAATCTGTAATTTAGAGGCATTTCAGTTCTTCTTGAAATATTTCCTACTCGTTGACATCTATCGCATGTTTTAATATATTCATTAACATCTCTAAAAATAGTAGACCAATAAAATTCAGCTTGCAAAATTTTATATGCAGTTTTATTTATTTCAAAATGTACTCCAAATTCAGAATCATAGCATTTTCATACATCTGTTGAGTTCTTCATAAGGCACACATCTTCTAATAATTATATCTTTACATTATTTATATAAATATGGGTCATCCCAAAAATAGTCTTTTGAATCATATATAATTTTTTATTAATTGTTGATTCTTAATATCTGGTAGTAGATTATCACTTACAATATAATTTATTATATCGTTTAATTATGAATTTTTTATATCATATGGTAAAATATCACTTATAATATAATTTATTATATCAACATACCACGGTACATCCATTTCATCAATACTATATAACTGTTCATCAGAGAAATTTTCTAAATTTTATTTGCATTATTAGATAATATTTCTATTTCTATTCTAGACAAATGATCAGCTATTTGATTATCATTTCCCTTTCTATCAACCGATAAAATCAAACACTGGTAATAGAAGTATCCATCTAATTAATCTTTGTTTAACATCCTTCTTTTTCATTAAGTATTTAATAGTGTAATGATATGTATGCACTATACATTTAGTTCCAATTAAATAATGTCTAAATTTATCAAAGGCATAAATAAAAGCTAATAAATCTCTTTCAGTAGTAGTGTAATTAATCTAAGCATCATTTAGAGTCTTACTAGCATAATATAGAACTTTAAAAACTTTGTCGTGACTTTGTCCTAATACAGCCCCAATAACATAATCACTAGCATCGCATATTATTTCAAAAGGTTTTTCCCAGTCAAGTGATACTATTATAGGTGCAGTGATTAATTTTTTCTTTAATAATTCAAATGCTTTTATGCATTCCTCATCAAAATCAAATTTCGTATCTTTTTCTAAAATTTGGCATAGCGGCTTAGTTTTTTTTGAAAATTTTTTATGTAGCGCCTATAAAAACCAGCTTGTCCTAGAAAACTTCTCACCCATTTAGCACTAGTAGGAGGTGGTGACTTTTCTATAACTTGGATTTTTGCAGGATCTACCTCCATGCCATTTTCAGAAATTTTATACCCAAATACAATACCTCCTGCAACCATAAATTGATATTTTTCCCAATTTTTTCACATACTTCTACAACTTTTTCTAAATTATTAATACATAACTCAAAAAAAGTCCCAAATACATAAAATTATCCATAAACACTTCTATTCCATGTTCTATAAAATTGCTAAAAATTGACATCATGCATCTTTGAAATATTGCAGATGCATTATATTGTCCAAAAGGAATTCTACGAAAAGTAAATGTTCTATACAGGCTTGTAAATGTTATTTTCTCTTGATCCTCTGGAACAGTTGAAATTTGGTGATAACCGGTATATCCATCTAAAAGAAATAATATTTATTCCCAACCAATTTATCCAACATTTTGTCTATAAAGGGTAAAGGAAAGTGGTCTTTTCTGGTGTCCATATTTAATATTCTATAATCAATGCAAATTCGCCAACCAGTTACTTGTCTTATTGGCATTAATTCATTTTCTCATTTTCTTCAATATTCACTCCTCCTTTCTTCGGAACACAATGAATTGGGCTTACCCAAGCAGTGTCTAAAATATGATATATAATTCCAGCATCTAATAATTTTAAAATCTCTTTTTTAATAACTTCTTTCATTATTGGGTTTAATCTTCTCTAAGGATCAGGTTTAGGTTCATATTGTTCATCTAATGAAATTTTGTGCATACAACTTGAAGGACTAATTCCTTTAATATCTACTAAAGTCCATCCAAAGCATTTTTATACTTTTTCAACATTTCTATCAACTTCTGTTCTTGAATTTCATTTAACTTAGAAGATACAATAACAAGTAATGTAGATGACTCTCCTAAAAATACATACTTTAAATGGGCAGGTAATATCTTTAATTCAAGTTCAAATGATTTAATACTTAAAGGAATAAGATTTTTACTATCGTTTTCCAACAAGTCTAACATTTCAAATTTGCCCTCAATATAATCCAAACCTTCTTCTTTCATTCATCTTCATTCTCAAAAATTTCTCCTTGCTTTAATTTATTTTCAAACACATTCTTAAACTGTTCATTACTCAGATAATCAGCTACTTCCATCCTGAAACATTAGTTATCTTTTTCTATTGTAGGATATTTCATAGCTTTTGTTATATTAAATTTCACTTCTTGATCTTAACCTCTTATTAATTATCCTTTTTGCACATCTATTACAACTCTTCCTATTGCAAGAAATGGTCTCGCTAAAATAATAGGAATCTCTTTATCTTCCTCTATATCCAATACTATAAAGTCTACAGGGAAAATAAATTTATCCACTTTACTAATACATCCTCTATAACTAATTTAGGATAAGTTATTGATCGATCAACTAACTGAAGAGTTACAGTAGTAGGGGAAATCTCTCCTAACTAAAAAGTTACAGTAGTAGGGGAAATTTTTTGCAAATCTAAATGTTTAAAGATTGATAAAGGCATAAGATTGATATTCGCTCCTAAACCACATAAAGCTTTTCCATAAAAATTTTCACCAATTGCACAAAGTATAGTAAAGCTACCAGGATCTCTTAATTTTTTAGGAAGTTTTTTCTGAATAATAGCACTACACTCTTCACTGAGTGCAACGGTCTCATGACATATAAACTTCCTTTTCTTATTTCGTACATCCTTCATAAATTTCACATAACTTGGCATTTGTTCCAATGCTTCAAGAAAAGGAATATTTATCGTTAGCTTCTTAAGGATTTCCAAAAAATTTGTAAATTGTTTAACTTTTTTATTCTATTTCATTCTTTGCGGAAACGAAGGAAATGGTTTGTCTAAAGGAACCTGTGTTTGTTCATTTTCATGTTGATCATTTTCCATTTCTTCCTTCTCTTCATCAACTTCAGTTTTTCTTTGGATCCCTATTTTAACTTCTTTTCCACTTCGTAATTGAACAGCTTTAATTTGCTCTTTATTTTGATCTTTTGGATTAACTTCCACAGTACTCGAAAGAATTCCAGATGTCTGTTACTAAGTGCAATAGCAATCTGTCCTAACTGATTTTCAATATTTCTAATAGCAACCCCTTGATTCTTTATTTGATTTCCCATATTCATCATCACGTCTTCCATCATCAACTTCTTTTCCTTAATTTTTGAGTTAGGGTTGGAGTTAAATCCTAGAGGATAATAAAATTGATAATTAGGATTTCCTTGATTATTTAGATTTTTGAATGGATTCATCAAATTGTTATAATTATTCTAACTAAAATTAGGGTGATTTTTCCATCCAGGGTTAAAATAGTTAGAGTAGGGATTGTTATTTCGATTATTTATATCGTTTAAAGTTTCATAAGATGATTGAGTATCAATAATCTGTCCCAGTGAATTTTCCTCTAATACTGGGGGTATTTGAGAATAGTTCACTCTCATTTGATTAATCTTTATAGAAATAGCAGCAATTTGAGATGCCAAATAGACATTGCATCAAACTCATGAATATTGGCTACTCTCTTTGGATTTACCTATTCAGAGGGCCATTGAAGATTGTTAGTAGCCATTTCTTCAATTAAAGAATATGCTTCATCAAAGAGGTTTTGACATTAATGATCCACCCATAACATCATCTATAATAGATCTAAGTTATCCTACTAATCCATTGTAAAATGTTTGAATTGTTAACCAATCTGGTAAAGCATAATGTGGATGATTTTTAAGAAGATCTTTAAATCTTTTCTAGGCTTCATATATCAATTCCTCTTCGAACTAACAAAAAGATGTAATATCATTTCTAAGCTTAGTGGTTTTTTAGGGTGGAAAAAAATTAGCTAAGAATTTTTGTGATAGTTCTACGCATGTTCTAATAGATCCAGGTGCCAAAGAGTTTAACCAATCCTTGGCTTTATCCCTTAATGAAAAATGAAAAAGTCTGAGCCTAACAACATCATTAGACACTCCGACATATTTAAATGTAGCACAAATTTCAAGAAAAATAGCAAGATTTAAGTTAGGATCTTCAGTAGGTGATCATCCAAACTGATTATTTTGTACCATGTGGAAAATAGCAGGTTTAAGGTCAAATGAATTAGCAGCAGCATCAGAATTTTGAATAGTCAAGTGAAGTTCATCTGCGTTTGGATTCACATAATCTTTTGAAGGTCTTTGTTGATTCTCATTTATTGGATTATCTAAGCTATTTGCCATTTCCTTTAAATTTCTAATTTCTCTTTATTGTTTTCAAATTTTCTAATAGTGTGTTCTAATTCTGAATCGTAAGGTACTAAAACTTCAATATTTCACATAAATAAATAAGGTAAGCAAAGTAAAATTCTAAAAAAAATAAACACTCTTAAATAAAAATATATTTCTTTTTGGATTTTTGATTTTTTATATTTTTTTGTATTTTTATAGTATATATATTATCTTTAATATTCTTAATTCATCAAAACTATTTATTTTAACTGTTACCTCCCCGGCAACGGTGCCAAAAACCTGATCCTGATTTTTTATATGTAAAGATTTATGAAGTTGACAATACACCAGCGCCAAAAACTTGATCTGTGTACTAAAAGTAAGTTGTGTAAAATATATATAAGTATAAGCAATTATTAATGGGATTCTACATAAGTATACGTATCATTATCAAGTAATAAAGGACTTTCTTTTTAAGCTCTAAAATCGATCCCACAGGGAATGTTTAAATTTGTAATGATAAATTTTACTAAGAAATTCACAGAAAATGAAATGAATTTACTCTCACTAAATTTGAATGTTGAGATAAAAACTAAATTACTTAACTATTAGCAGAAATATAAGATTTAAATTGTAACTACTAATCTACTAACAATCTTTATCTAACGAATATTTCTTATATGAAAAAGCATCATTCCCACTACAATGAGGCTTTGGTGAAATGAGATGAGATAAATATTTATAATATATATTGTGTCAAATAGAAGTAGTCTTAATTCTCTACTCTAATACATTGCATAGAAAATCATTCGCTAATCCCAGGTTTAGTCCCTAAATCTGTGGCTAGGCTAGGAGGATACTGGCTCCCACTCCAGAGCTCCCACTTCCCTTCACCAGAAGGCTAACTCTTGCTTTCGTTTTGAAACAATAAGACTGAATTGGAGATTTTAGTCTGTCACCCTAAAGATTCTCTAATTCTACACCCAACAAAGAATATTTCCCATTTTTATTGGCACTTAATTCTATGAATAAGAACAAATTTCTCCTCCATGAAATCAAATGTGATCCTCACTCTGTTGTAGAGCTCATACTCCATTTCCTGGATCATATGATTCACAACACATTGTAACAATTCAATTGGCTAGATTGAAAGTAAATTAAGTTCAAAGTTAAAAAATCATCATAATTTATTTTATATTTTAATATTGGTACATCCATGTTAACTCTTCATTTCATCATATCTCAGAGTAGGGAGAAAGATAAAGGAAACTTCGCAGACTTCATGAGAAAGATACAACAAAACACAAATTTCATATATAAAAGAAAGTTCATACAATAACATTAGAAAGATACAACAAAACACAAATTTTATATATAAAAGAAAGTTCATACAACAATAATAAACTAACACTTATCTGAAACTATTTCTCAAAGCAAATCCCTTGTAGCCTTTCCTTATGAATGTAGGAGGCAGATATCTCTCACTTTTCCCCTTCTCCAACACTCTTACAGAAAGTTTCACACTTAATCTCTCCACACAAACTATAAATTATAAAATAAAACTAACTAATTGACTCTAATGTGGTGGTGGAATAAAAATGGATTTTGAAGAATGACGAAAAAGGAGTGTGGTGGAAGGTTGTGGAAAGAAAAGGAACGTGAAGGAGTGAAGGAGTGAAGGAGTCAATTTCCTGATGAGTTTCGGTCCCAAATTGAGCCTAGGGTTGGTTCTACATGAGGTGCCTCCAAAATCTCTTCAAAAATCATCCAAATACGTCGAATCTTCTAGAAACAGGGGCTGAACCGACATTGGTATCGTCGGCACCAGTGTCCTGTAATTTAATTTGTTGCTCTCTGTTTAAAGGCACCGTTGGCACCCTTCTGGCGCTGTTAGGGCTGAGTAAATTTCTCAATCTATTCAATTGTTCTGTGTCATCGGTATTGCCCTTGGCGCGGTCGACGCTAAGTATTTCCTTACAAACATCACTTTGACTCCAAATTCCATCATTTTTGCTTCCTTTTTGCTTTAAGTCCTAAAAATCAACAACCTACAAGAAAACATCTAAATAACTTCCATTAAAGTGCAATATCACCAAAAGTAAGTATAAAATATGGGTCTAAAAATGCATATATTTTTTATGTATCTTTATGTGTCGACTCCAGAGATTTAAACAAAGCATGCCTAAAAATGAGTTTTCGTTTCTGATACCAGAATTAATGGTGGACATTGCATCAACACATGACATTTTATCTTTCATGGATAAATCGTCAAGACACAACAAAATCAAGGTAGCACTAGAGGATACAAAACTTACAGCTTTCAAAACACCGATTGAGACCTTTTGCTACATAGTGATGTCATTTGGGCTAAAGAACGTTGGAGCAACATATTAATTAGCTATGACGAAGATCCTTGATAACCTCATTCAAAACAAGTGAAATGTTATGTGGATGATTTGGTTATCAAAAGAAAACAAAAAGTAAACAATTTGTACGATTTGAGGTTCGTGTTTGAATGATTATGACAATATAATCTCAAAATGAATCCCTTAAAGTGTGCCTTCGGTGCCACCTCTAGGAAATTCTTAGAATTCATTATCTATCATTAGGGAATCGATATCACCCCAGATAATAATAAAGCTAACTTGGAAATGCCTCCTCCCAAACCTTGAAATATCTACATTCCTTCCAAGGAAATTTGCCATATCATAGACGCTTTATTTCTAATCTCTCATTTAGGTGTCAACCCTTCTCAGCATTAATTAAAAAGGACAACAAATTCATTTGAGAAGAGAAATGTTAGCGGGCCTTTCAGGATGTTAAGCAATATTTAATGACACCTCTTTTTTTGGCAGCCACTATCCTAAGAAAATTGTTTATACTTTATACTATAGCCTTAGACGACTCTCTTGGAGCCTCATTTGCTCAGGTTAATGATGAAGGTAAGGAAAACAAGCTTTATTACTTGAGTCGCCGTCTAATACCGACAGAGGTAAAGTATCTGACTATTGAGGAGCATTGTCTAGCTTTAATTTTTGTCGCCCAAGAGCTTAGGCTTTACATGCTTTCTCATAAGATTACCCTTATCTCAAAAGTTAATTCTTTGCAGTATTTGATGACCCAACAAGCACTTTTCGGATGTCTAGCACGATGTTCAATGATTTTATTACAATTTTATTTAACTTTTGTACCCCTCCACACTATCAAGGGACAAATTTTAGAAGATTTTCTCACAGCACACCCACTATCAGTCGAGTCCCCTCTTAATGATGAGTTACCAGATGAAAATGTATTAAAAATGAAATTCTCCAATGCAAAACTTTGGGAGTACTTTGATGTGGCTTTCTCACCAAGAAAAGATAAAAGATCAGGAATAGTTATATCAAGAAAAGCAGGAATTGGTCTAAATTTCAACAAGCCAGATAAGGGCAAGTTGAGATTCTCTTACCATCTGACAGAGCTGTGTACAAATAATGAAGCAGAATATGAAGCACCAATCACTGAATTGAAATTGACAATTGAAATTGAAATTGACAAAAATGAAGCAGAATATGAAGCAGAATATAACGAATATTTCCATCTATGGAGACTCTCAACTTGTCATCCAACAAGTTGTCAAACAATACAAGATTTTTAACCTAGGATAGCAGAATACCACCAGTGCGCAATGAAGCTGTTTGAAGAGATCCCTAGAGTGACTCCCTAATGGATTCCTCAGGGAGACAATGCCAAGGCCGATGCTCTAGCAAAGCTTGCCAAGGAATTGGCATGTCCCCTGGAGGATTCCATTAACATTACAATACAAGGATGTTAGGTTCTATCTTGGATTGACCTTGAAAATCTACATAAGCTTAGAAAAGGAGAAGGAATGATGATTGTTGTGGTGACAGATAATACTGAAGACTAACTCAGGCCATTAATAGAATATTTGCAAACTAGAAAGTGCCAGAGGACAAGTCCAAGGCATATCACATCATAAGAAGGGTTATATCATATACTCTATTAGGTGATGTCCTCTAAATGAGATCATTTGAATAAATGTGGTTGTGATGTCTAAGTAGAGCATAACACAAAATATCGTGAATGAAGTACCTATCAGATTTTGTGGTGCTCACCAGTCACGACTGAAGATAAAAATGAAAATCAGGAGACTCAGATATTATTGTCCAGTAATGCTATCTGATTGGATGGATACAACTAGAAGATGTCACCTTTGTCAGGTGCATGGGGTGGTCTTACGCAAACCTTCGAATGTGTTGTACCCTCCATCGTCTAAGGGACATAGATTTATTATAGCGGCTATAGATTACTTCTCCAAGTGGTCAGAGGCAGTGTTATTACGAGAGGTTAAAGCACATCATGTTCTACAATTCTTCAAAAGTCAAATTGTTTACCATTTTGGTGTACCACACAGAGTGATTTCCGACAACAGGACAACTTTTAAGAGCACAAAGATCAAAAACTTTATCAAAAGACATGGGATGCTCTAAAAATACTCTACAATTTACTATCCCAAGGTAAACAAAGTAGCTGAAGTCATCAACAAGATGCTCATGCAAATCTTAGAGAATACATTGGATGAAAACAATAGAGACTGACATAATAAAGTATTAGAAGCTTTGTGGGTCTGTCGGACAACGTTCAGAAGTCCTACTTAATGTACATGCTACGCGCTTTTGTACGAGTCTAAGGCCATACTACCGCTATAGGTTCAGACACCATCTCTCAAAGTCAACTTCGCCAACCAAATTATGACAGAAGAAAGTGAAAAACTCAGACTTAAAGAATTAGAAAGTGTCAAGAGAAAGCAACTAGAAGCACAACAACATTTGGAGCTCTATCAAGCGAAGATGGTGTAGGCTCACGACAAATTGGTCTGCCTGAGGGTGTTCAAATTTGGTGACCATATTCTCATTCTTAAAATACCTATTCTTGCACACTGTAAAATAGGTGGGAAAATTTGAACCAGCTTGGGAAGGACCATTTGTCATAGAGAAGGTCTATTTGGGAGGAGCTTACCAGCTGGTGGATCTCCCAGGCAAAAGACCTATGTTGTCGATCAATGGCTGCTATTTGAAGACATACTACCTGACATGACACTGCTTGAAAATGACTTTTGGAAATTTTGATTTTTTTGGGTTATTTATTTGGCCAAGCATTTATGACTAGGTCCAAAAATTTTGTAATAAAATTAACCTCAATAAAATGAAAATTTTGGAATATATTCACTTTAATTTTCTCCTTTTATCTGTATTTTTGAAATTTTATAAAATTAAAATAAATTAAATAAGAAATTTACACCTGTATAAATTAAAACTTGTGTTTAATAATTACTTCATGTTTTTTCTTGTTCGTCCTAAATTTCAGGACACTGATGTTTTTCTGTCTTTTATAGAAAAATTTTAGGACGTAAGCTGATCTTCACTTTTAAAGATCTCATCTTCGCTTTTAAAGATGGCTTGAGTCTCGCACTGAAAAGAGAAAGGTAGCTCAGAGTTGCATCATAGATTTTGACTTACACTTCAATCAAGTCAATGTAAACTATGAGGGTCCCTTGATCAACATAGTCAGCCGCTAAGAGAAACAAGGACTACAATCACTATTGAGGATTGGTACTCAAGAAGGCTCCTCGCCGAAGAGGAAGAAAGTGATAACACAACAAAATCAGATGGAAGGAGCTAGCCGTTTACCATCGATGATAACTGTGCCAATGGGAGATCTAATTGATGTTAATGACGAAAGGACTCCAGAAGTGCCCCTCAAAAGAACTCAATGTCGAAATGCTAATCATCGCAAGCACAAAACTTTTTTACGTGAAGAAAAGAGGTACCTGAAAGAGGCAGAAATTTTACTCACCTTGATTCTTGCGGAAGGGTTTTATGACCCATGCTTGAGAGAAACCTTCTTTCATTTTGCTTGCCATAGATGACTAGTCTGACTTTGCGGCAGAGCAGATACGATCAGAAATTCCAAATGAACTCTATAGAGGTTACCCAATGTGCAACGTCGAGGTTCCCTTACAAGCATCAACAACAGGAGCATTCGTGGAATACCTAGCAAGCAATTTTCTTCAATTAGATAATTATAGTTCTTTTGAGCAGTTCGTAACCACTGAAGTGGGACACTAGAAGATAGCCTACCTGGAGACTGAGTCATATATTCCATTATCTATAGAGCCAAGTCAGACATGGTATCCTATAGATGTCGAAATGAGGGAAAAACTCTGACAGTCACAGATGGTCACTGATCCCAATTTTCTATATATATATATATATAGATGCAAAANAATCTATGTGATTACATGATAAATTTCCTTAATAATTGTTTATAATTTGCAACAAAGCCAAAAATTGATCTAAAGCGAAAGCTAGGTACATCTTTTACTATGAAGAAAATAAGAATGGGATACTACGCAAATATACGTATCATTATCAAGTCATATATAACATTCTGATTAAGTCTCAAATATCAAACCTACAGAGAGAACTAGATTTAGATAAAAAAATTTTACTTAGCAATATATTCTTACTTAAACTTAAGATGCTAAAATAGGAATGAAATTTTGATTCTTTTTGTAAGTTTTGATAATTGAAAATAAAGAAAGCAACTAATTAAATTAACAAAATTACTTGCAAGATGAGGTAATATAAATAAAATATCTTTTTCCTTTAATGAATCAGTGATAAATATAGTAATTTTGTTGTGAAAATATGCTTAATGTGTTGTGCCAAATAAGAGCAATAATATTTTTTACCCTTGCTAGAAATGCTATAAAGAACATTGGCTAATCTATAGTTTGAATAGTCTTGAAGATCGGCTAGGCATGGAAAATATGAGCTCTCACTCTAGAGTTCTCTCTTCTCCCTCCATTTGGGGGCTAGCGTCTCATATCAAAACCTGAAACTATAAATCAAATTTAGGGCTTTAGTCTCTCACTCTAAAGTCCTCTAATTCTACATCTTTTAAAAGTTTATTTCCCTATATATTTGCACTCAACCCCATTAACTACATCCTCATTCATAAAATCAATATGCGATTCTAACCATTCCTTGACTAAGACAAAACAATCTTAGATCATACATGTTCTCACAACATGTATTAAAATCTTAATTGGCCAAATTAAGAAATAAATGAAGTGCAATGTTTCAAATCATCACAACTTCTTCTAACATTAAAGCCTATTACTTCACACAATTTTCTTTAAGTATTTAATCACTTATCATTTTAAGGAAAAAGATAAAGAAAACTACTCAAAATTCATGGAAAAAAAATACCCATACATGAGTTTAAAAGTAAAAATCATGCACAAAAACATGAAATCTAAATAAAAACAAACATTAGTCATGAAGATATACACTTATCTCAAATTCTCTCCACCAAATGTTTTGATTTTCTTTCGAATTATCTTCCTTCTCTCACAATACAAACTAACAATTAAAATAAAAAGAAAAGTGGCAAGCGGCGGTGAAGACGATGGGTGGCTGCGGCGGTTTATTTAGATGGATGATGGCTGTAAAGTTTGATGGGTGACTGGCCTCCTCTTTTGAAAAATCTAAATCTTTTCTTATAAAAATCCAAGGGGTGTCTTGGTGTCTCTTCAAAAAGGTCTCTCCATTCAATGAATCTTCTAGAAGTTGCCTTTTCAAAAGCCAATTGAATGAATTTTTGCATCCATGGGCTATTTCCAACGTTGTTATTTAGATTTGCTTCAAACACCTTCTAAAAAACGTGCTCAAAGGAAACATATCATGAAGTAACAACATATGGTGGTTAAGCGCGGGGTAGCTGGACCTTTGGTGTGGAGCCTTTGACACTTAAGCGTCAGACTTGGGCTCTTAGGCGCCTCAGTTCATTTTTTCATCTTTCTTCATTTTTGCTCCAAATTTTACCCTTTTCACTCTTTTAAGCATTTTTCATTCATTTGATTGTATCTACAAAAAAAACATATAAATATTTTTCATTAAAGTACAATTTCTCTAAAATAGGTATAAAAATCAGTATAAAAATACTATATATTATAAGTGTATCAAAATCCCCCAAATTAAAGTTGTTACATGTCCTCAATTTACCTTTCAATCTTTAAAAACTAACATAAGTAGATAATGTATATGAGTTGCTTTAGGAGTTACCAAAATTTTGATGTAGAAATATAGTAGTCTTATTTAGAAAAAATATTAGTAAATGAGACCAACTAAAAGTTTAGAAATTTTAATTGTTAAGAAATATGAAAATATGAGTTACTGTCTAATTCCGACATATTGTAGATTTTCCAAATATAGAGTTTAAGCATTTTATCATCTCTACTTAAAAATTTTTATTAAGTATAATTTTACTCACTACATTATATCTTTAGGCTTAAGAGTTTCTCAAGTCTTATACTTTAAAAAGATTAGATGTGGAACAATTTTTTTATTAGGCATTAATCCCAAGCTTTTCCTCCCTTTTCAACCTTTATTTCCTTTTATTTTTCTCTTTTCCTTTTTTTTTTGCTTTTTCTTTTTCTTTTTCAGGCAAGGATTACTATATCTGGATAGGCCTATAATGGTTTTGAATTCCACTCTTCCTTTCATGAAGCAAAGAGTTGATAGTATTCTTTCACCTAAAAACATAATAATAGTTTTGAAAATTAATTCCAATAAAAGAAATTTAATTTTTGAAAATAAAAGGTCAAAATTTCTAGCTTTTTCAAAATACAATATCTCCTACTAAAGATAGTTACATAATTGTTAACATTTTCCACACTAAAACAATTCTAACTTTAACTTTTTCTTCATTACTATGAATTTTAACTAAATCTCTTACTCATTTCTAAAGCCAAAATTTTACATCCCTAATATTCATATACATAATCATTTTTCAAATCAAAATCAAATTTATTTGAAATACATATGAGACCAAATAAACTTTTATGTTCGTTTAAATTTTTTCATCCCACTAAACATAATTTTTTAATAGAAATAAAACATTTTCACATCATATGTAAATATGTGGGAATGAAAACTAACGATAACATGCTTGCAAGAATTTTGATATCCTAAATATGCAAGTATAAAAATTAAAAACAAGAGTAAAAATTTAATTGATCAAATTTTCCTTTACTTAAAATACAGAGATTCATCAGACTTCTATGTAGTGGAGTATAACATAAAAGCAAATAAACACACTAGCAAACATACATGACTACAACATAAAGAAAATAATTGGAAGTAAATTGAAAATTTTAAACATGCACCTTTATGTAGCAGGTTATCTAAATTCTAAACCTTTCTAAGATTCTAGAAACAAGTTCAATAAACACTAACTAAATACAACAACATAATTAAAACAATTACTACCACTAAAACATTCTAACTTCACACAAAATACAAATACATCACAGACGGTGTACAAAACAAAACATAATATAATAAAAACTAGCAGTCTTTACAATCACAACTAAAAATATAACAAAAACTATAGAATACTAGTACCAACAACACTTCATAATAATATAAAAACTAAAAACATAAAATAGAACTAAAGATCCTAACTAATCATGACCCTCTTCTTCATCACTATTGTCACTACACTAAATAGTTGTAGGCTCATATGGTGGATATCTACGATACTGAGGAAATACTTCATCCTGATTACCTCTATTGAGATGCTCCATAACTATGTTATATTCCTCCTCGTAATTACTTTGTCTCTTCATATAACCATCCATATGCTCTCCAAAAACCTCTAAATTCAATACCTTATCAGCAGTGTAATTGACGTTGTCCAAAATCCTCTGTAATATCTCTAACTGAGTATCAGATCCAGAAGTCTGGCCCCGTGATGTAGAAGCATGTGAAGTAGAAGCTCGTTAAGTAAAGGCAGCAGAACTGCTGGAGAATCCACCCTTCCAACCAAAAATAGAATGATGTGAATAAGTCTTCACATTTACACAGCTAATGGGCTTTAGTGGCTATCAGATCTCCTCACAGGTAACATATCTAACACCAGCCTGCTTGCATAAAGAAAAGATCAAGGATGTGAATCACATACCTGCAGTAGTAGTAGCTACAACAAAATTGATAATAACTCCATAAATCAATCATCCAATATCAATAAGCTTTGACTGTTGAATACAGTAGTTCAAGGTTGCTCTATCTCAAGTCACTTCACTTAAATGATTTGTAGGTAGCGGATGATTAGAAAAAAATAATGTCATGCCTTTGCAGTGGCATCCAACTTTGAAGTAGAGAAGTTTACTCTTCTTTCATTTGTAATCTTCCATAACCCTCTCCAAGTAATTAAAGATGAAATAATCTCACCTAGATCCTCCTCAGAAGGACTACAATTTGAAGAAAAACATAAATTACTTGAGGGAAAAAGATAAAACTAATTTATTACCTTAGGAGAAAATGGTACTGTCTTCCCCTTCACTATGACTCCTTCCTCATTAACCTCTGAGAGATTAGCATAGAATTCTCGTACCACATAAATCACACTATAACAAAAAAATAACAGAACCACTCCCACAGGAGGCTAATAATCAACTCTTCTATAGCTCCTCACAAATTTTTAAAACATCGCTCAAGAATTATTTTCCTTTAATGCATTGCATCATTGTCTAGAGCCTGAGGTTCAAACTAACAAATTTACTTGAATCGAATGGAGCTTTCCCATTGCTTCTCTTCATTCTTGGTGTCATTTTCTGAAAAATGTATAAAATTCAAAAAAAATTCTGCAATCAACTCAAAATCACTAAACTCAACTCCTAAAAGCTTAAACTAATAAATTTATGCATTTTCCAGAAATTTTTCTCAAATCTTCACCATGAATAGTGATTTTCGAGTAGCTCATAAAAATTTTTTGCGTAGAAGTGAAGCTCTTACATCAAGAAGATCAAATCTAACAAATTTGGCTTAAAACCACCGAGAAATCTTCACTTAAAATTAAGCCCTAGCTCTCCAAATCGTGAAAACTGAAGGTAGGAGATGAAGTTGGGGAAAAAATGGATATTTTCAACCATAAAATTTACTTAAAATCGTTCACAAACCGGTTTTCATGAGTTGATGCTTAAGAGAGAATGGTTCGGTGCTTAGGAACCCGTAATTATGTTTAGGCAACACTTAAGAATGGCTTTTTGAGCTTAGGCACCACTGCATAAATTTTGATTTTTTTGATATAAGTGAAATGCATGTCTAGCCTAAGTCAACCAACCCTATATGGTCTTAAAACACTGTAATAACTATTTCCTCCCCACTTATCTGTTCTCTTACTCAAGATTCACCAATCTTAACTAATTTGATTCAACACTAAAAAACACAAAATTTCACACAAATAAAACATTTATATTAATTCACGAACGATTACAAACACTTTCAAATACATAGATTCTCAATCCAAATAGTCATTGATGAGAAAATTTCTAAACAAAATACTAGATATTAATAACATAAAACACTTAACATTAACAAACACCAAACACATAAACATTAAATCACGAACTTAATTCCACTCTCTAGTTGATGGAACAAATTCTGGCCTACTGTTTGTCTCTGCTTCAGCATTTGGAATGTATATCTGAAAAAATGGGCGATGATTAATAAGTCTGTTTGAACCTTCCTCATTCTACTTATTATTCAGATACACTGCCTTTTTTACTTCTTCTATAAAACTGGTATGCCTAAACTGCAGCTTAAGTTGCCATCCCATATGATCTAGATGTGCGTTAGGTTCCATCACTTTTGCTTTAATTGAAGCCATGTTAGCATCAATTTTATTGATTTTCTCCGTTATTCCTTCGGTTCTATCGGCTAGAAAACCATTATACATCTCGTGCTCACTTTGACAAAAAAACTTCTTTCTCATTACTTCCTCCTTCTTCAAATCACTTTCCAAAGTGACATTTTTCAAAACTCCTCTCTTTTCACTTAGAATTCAGTCTTAAATCTAGGTGTTGTGAGATTTTTTTTATTCCTTTCTATTTATAGGCTCTAAACCTCCCTAAAAACTCCTAGGCACTTCCTAGAACTGTTCTTACACGTTGAAGCCAACCAATTTGCTGTTAAATCTTCTAGAAATCAAATTCGCACATGTTTTTAAACTATCGCGCTTAAGCAACAGATTTTGGCGCTTAAGCGCTAGTGCTCAATTTAGCATAGTTTAACTTAATGTGCAAACATTAGTTCTAACTTGTCTAAGTCATGTTTTAATGTCTTATAATAATCACTAACTCAATATATGGTCAGAATACTAACATAATTTTCTAAATCACACACAACAATATAAAAATAAAAACAAATGCACAGATAACTTTGGGGTGCCTCTCACTGAGTGCTTGCTTTAACGTCATTAGCCCGACTTAACCATTGCTTATTCCGGTTGACCCAACATCAGAAAATCATTTAATTCAAGTTGGTTACCTAAAAAGTAGAATTTCAGCCTGCGACCTTTCAATTTGTATATTTTATCAGTTTTAGGATCTTTGATATCCACAGCTCTATGGCGATATACTTTCATCATAACAAATGGTCCCTTCCACCTGGACTTAAGTATGCCTGGAAATAATCTCAACCTTGCATTATAAAGCAAAACTTGTTGCCCTAGCTGACAATTTTTAGTAAGAATCCTCTGATCATGCCACATTTTCATCTTTTCTTTGTAAATCTTAGCACTTTCATAAGATTCATTCCTTATCTCTTCAAGCTCATTCAATTGCAAATACTTCTTTTTACCACCATCCTTTAAATTGTAATTAAATTCCCTAACCACCCAATATGCTTTATGTTCATGTTCAACTGGTAAGTGACATGCTTTCCAAAATATTGGCCTATATGGGGACATTCTTATAGGAGTTATGTATGCAGTCTTAAGCCTAAAAAGCATGGTAAAGTTTAGCTGACAAATCCATTTTAGTTCGATTTACAGATTTTTCCCATATTCTTTTAATTTCACGATTGGATAATTCAGCTAAATCACTTTTTCGAGGATGATAAACAGTATATTTCTTTAATAATTTCACCAATATTGCAATTCTGAAATAACTTTCCTCATCAGTTTTGATTACTCTCAGCATCCAAAATCTACAAAATATATTCGTTCCTAAAAACTTTGCAACACTTTGAGCATCACATCAATGTAAAACAACAACTTCTATCCATTTTGATACATACTACTGCTAACAAAATATATTAATTTTTGAAAGATGGTATAAATGGTTCGATGAAATCTAATCCCTAAACATCAAATATCTCAACTTTTAACACATAATTGATGGCGTCTCATTCCTCCATAAAATACTGCCTACTCATTGACATTGATCACAAGTTTTGATATAAGCATTAACATCTCTTAAGATTGTAAGCCAAAAAAATCCAGACTGTAAAATTTTGTGTGATGTTTTATCAACACCAAAATGTCCCCCAAAATCAAAATTATGACTTTTTGGGATAATTTCCTAAGTTTCTTCTAAAGGCACACATCTTCGAATAATAAGATCCTTTCCTTGTTTATATCAAAATGGGTCATCCCAAAAATAAGTCTTAGCTTCAGAGACAAATTTCCTCTTCTATTGGTATGTCATTCCATATGATATAATATCACTAACAATGAAGTTCACAATGTCGGCACACCATGGAACATGCCACTCATTAACATTGAACAATTCTTTATTTGAAAAATGTTCATTATTTTTATTTTTCAAAATAGAGTGGGTTTTCCAATTCAAGCCTTGACAAATGATCAGCAATTTGATTCTTAGTTCCCTTCTTATCTACTATTTCAAATTCAAATTCTTGTAAAAGAAGAACCCATCCTATAAGTCTAGGTTTTACGTCATTCTTTTTCATTAAATACTTACAATCAGAACGATTTGTATGCACTTTACAATTAATTACAATTAATTTTGATCTAAATTTATCGAAAATATATACTAATGCTAATAAATCTTTCTCAGTTGTGGTATAATTAATTTGAGCTTCATTTAGAGTTCTACTAGAATAGTAAATAACTTTGAAAATCTTATCATGCTTTTGTCCTAAAACAGTTCTAATAGCATAATCACTAGCATCACACATTAATTCATAAGTTTTTTCCCAATCTGGTGAAACAATAATTGGTGTAGTGACTAATTTTTCCTTTAATAATTTAAAAGCTTTTAAGAACTCTTCATCAAAATTTAAAATTACATCTTTTTCAAATAAATGGCCTAGAGGCTTTGCAATTTTGGAAAAGTCTTTAATATATCTCCTATAGAATCCAACATGTGCTATAAAACTCCTAATTTCCTTCACACTTGTTGGGTGAGGTAAATTAACAATCACTTAAATTTTTGCAGGGTCTACTTCCATACCAATTTCTATAATTTGATGTCCCAAAACTATTTCTTCTGCTATCATAAATTGACATTCTTCCAAATTAAGGACTAAATTTGTTTCTTCGCAGTTTTTAAGAACTTTTCATAAATGTTCTAAATATGAGACAAATTAAGCTTCAAACACTGAGAAATCATCCATAAAAACTTCATTCTCTCTTTTAATTAAATCACAAAAGTAGTCATCATGAATCTTTAAAATGTAGCAGGTGCATTACATAAACCAATGGGCATTCTTCTAAGAGAAGTTGTACCATAAGCACTGGTAATTGTTGATTTCTCTTATTTCTCAAGAGCTATTTGTATTTGGTTATAACCAATATATCCATCCAAAAAACAAAAGTAGTTATTCTCAGCTTGTCTATCCAGCATCTGATCTAGAAAGGGTAGTGAAAAAAAATCTTTCCTAGTGGCTGTTGACCTCACTTTTGGTTGAGGTCTAGAAACTTCTTCAGTAGCCTAGGTCTAGCCATAGGACTTTCCTATTGACTAGTCTTAGAAAACTAGAAAAGGTACCCTCACTATTAGAAATTCAAA
>JXCR01130072.1:37823-53171 GCA_002079205.1 Phalaenopsis hybrid cultivar
TGACTCCCCCGCAGTGGCCTTTTACCCATTAATTCTCATAGATGTCATCTGGTCTCCCGCCTATGAAGAGGTCTATTTGAGATGCAGCCTCTCAGGCTTGTGTAAAGCGACTAATAGGTATCAAATGATGGCCAAGGTTGCTTCTCAATTCCGGTCTTTAGTCCTTCTCCAGGAATGCGAAGAATGACGGGAGGCTGAGCAAAAGTTGGTAGCGATAGAGGAATGGGTGCAGACAACTAAAGACTAGGAGGAGGTGAATGAAAACAAAATACTCGGACAATTAGAGTTGCTCTCAGTTTCCCAAAGAATAAATCAAGCTACGAAGGAGAATCTGGCAATAAAGAAGAAATCTGAATAGTTTTTTGTTGAGCACTCCGCCCATCTGTATCAGGTGGAATTTGTAAAGAGTCGACACCATTTTAGTTCTTTCCTCATCTAAGTTAAGACTATTTAACACAAATGATCACGAGAAAAAAAAAAAAAAAAACAAGCATATTACGGCTGAATTTGGAACCAATCNGTACCTCACCAGTCCTCGAATGCACTGCACCCGACAGTAGCATCATGGCCCTTTGAGGCTTGGGGAACTGATTTTGTAGGGCCTATCAACCCTTCATCCTCTAAAGGACATCATTTTATATTAGCAGCCACCGAGTACTTTTTGAAGTGGGCGGAAGTCGTTCCTTTGAGGGAGGTCAGGGCTAAAAAAGTGTTGCTTTTTCTAAAGAATAATATCATGTAGAGTTTTGGCGTGCCATGTTGTATTATTTCTGGCAATGCCTTGCCCTTCAAAAGTACTAAGATCAATCGATTCACACGTCGACATCAAATTGATTGGAGATATTACACGATATACTACCCAAGAGCTAGCGTTTTAGTTGAAGCATTCAATAAGACCCTTGTGAATCTCATAAAAAAACCCTTCATGCTAACAAGAAGGAATGGCATGAGAGACTATAAGAGGCATTGTGGGTGTATCATACGACAAATCGTACTCACATCGGTTCTACCTCTTATGCTTTGACGTTTGGGTCCGCAGCAATCCTTCTTTTGGAAGTTAAATTGCCTTCGTTGCAGGTTGTTGATACGCCTAAAAAATGTTCAATTTTTCATATGCTTTTAATGCCTATATTTGGTGATTTTTAATGATATTGCACTTTAAAGAAGGTATTTTGTATATTTTTGGTTTTAGGTACATAAAATGGAGTTTTGTAGAAAAAGAAGCAAAAACGGTGCACTTTGGAGCAAAAATGAGAAAAAAAGAAAATTTTGTTCTAGCAAATTTTGATGTCTTTCTATGCTTAATGTATTTTACACTTCTCACACATTATTGAATGAAAGTACAACTTAAAAGAAGTTTTTTTTATGCTTATTTTGTAGGTCTATATGTTAGGAACATAACACAACTGAAACAGGGTGAAATAGAGCTAAAATTGAGCCAAATGAAGCAAAATGGTGGAGCTGCATAAGGTGGGTGCCGACAAAACCAGAACAGGTGCCGATAGTGCCAGAGAGCAGAAAATGATGCCAAAACGGCACCGACAACACCCAAGACGGTTTGGATGAGTTTTTTGGTGAATTTCTAGAAGATTCAATGTATTTGGACGCTTTTTTGAAGGTTGCTTAAGGCATCTCTTGGGAAATTAGTCTCTACACTATAATATAGTGCTTTTATGTTAGAAAAAGGTGTGTATGTGAGTGAAAAAACTTGGAGAATGTTTATAGATCTTAGAATAAGAATAGAAATGTAGATTTCTACCTTTTTTTGGAGAGATTGGTGAGCAGATTTTGAGAGAATCTGTAAGGGAATGTTCTAGCATTGCATGAATCAGCAGGAGACTTTGTAGGAAGGATTTTCATCTTTTTTTCAAAAAGAAATAAATTAAGTATTGCGTTCTTCATTATCTTATGATTTTGTAAACACTTATCTAGTGGATTTACTTTGATTTAATGAAGTTTTTTGTTGTGTTTTCTTTGTGCTTTATGATGTGTTTCTCTTACTCTTTCTTCTATTTTGGAAATAGTGGCATGAGAAGATTATGCCCTTATTTTCCTTTTACTTTTCTTTTGCAATGAGTAGGATTCATGTTTAGGATATTAGGGTGCATGCTTCGAGATGTTTTCATTATAAATGTGCTATTTTTTACTTGCACTTCAATTACATTATAATAAAGTCCCGTTATAGTGTTAAAATTTGTTGTAATTGCATTAGGACCCAAAAGGGCAGTGTAGTTCTCAGCAAAGTGGAACCACATTCAAATTCCATGGATGGTGAAGTACATTGGGGTTGAGTGCAAATAAATAAGGAAATATATATATTATTGAGCATAAAATTGGAGATTTTAGGGTTACAGACTAAGATCCCCAATTTGGTCTTAGAGTTTAAGAGCTAAAGTGAGTGTTAGCCTTCAGGGGAAGGGAATTGTGAGCTCTGGAGTGAGAGTTGGTATCCTCCCAGCCCAACCACAAATTTAGGGACTAAACGTAAGATTAGCCAATAATTTTCTATAACACTGAATCAAGGTAGAGAATTAAAATTTCTCCTATTTAGCACATACAATATTTAATATATGTCATTCCTTTAAATTATCCAATTTGCTACAAAGAAGAGTAGTTTTTAACATCTTAAAATTCTCTAAACCAACTCATCTAGAAAGGGTTATCATTAGAATTAATATTTACATTAAGGAATAGTTATTATCCTTACATTTAACATTCACATTTAGGAGTAGTTGATAGATAAAACATCATTTTAATCAACATTCCAATCTAAGGACTAATATTAGTAGACTGAAATTTACTAAGGACATCTTTCCTCGCTTCCTCGTGGGATCGATATTCGGGGATCTATTAGAAAATCCCATATTACTTGAAGCGATACGTGCACTTGGGCATAACCCATAGTGTGTGAACTATTTTCTATATTTCATAACATTTAAATTTGACATATTAGCCGCTAAATATAAATTGGGTCAAGTTTTCGGCCGACTTTTGAAAGCTAAATCACTATGTAATTACGGTCCAAGTCAAGTTCTTAGCACCGTCTCAGGGAATTGAATTGACATAAAACACACACAAAAAATACACGTTAGGGGCATATCAAGTTTTTGGCACCATTGCTGGGGATTAAAATCTTCAAGTAGTGGTGTCAACTTAATAAATACTTGCATATAAAAAATCGAGATAAAGTTTATGTAAGTTTGGGGTATTTTGATACACTGAAAATATAAGCATTTTTAGACTCATATTTTATACTCATTTTTGGTGATATTGCACTTTAATGGAAGGTATTCAGGTTATTAATTTTTATGGCTTAAATAAAAAAGAAAGCAAAAAGGATGAAATTTGGAGTCAAAATTACGTTTTTGAAGAAATGCTCAGCGCCGACGGCACATAACAAATTAAGCCTGGAGATTTTTACTCAGCTTCGACGGCGCCAGACCACCGCTGACGGCGCCAAAGGCAGTGCAGACTCCATTTCTAGAAGGTTTGATGTATTTAGACAATTATTTGAAGAGTTTTTGGAGCCACCTCTTGGAGAACCAACCTTGGGCTCTATTTAGGGCCGAATTTCATCAGAAAAAGTGCTACTCTACATTTTTCACTCCTCTACGTTCATTTTTTGGACCACATCATTTCATTCCACTACCATATTGGAGTCAATTTTTTATTTTGCTTTAATGGTTTAGAGTTTTTGTGGTGAGATTTAGNGAAAAAATTTAAACTCGGTAAGAAAGTTAATCATACTCTTAGAAACATATGAAGATCATTTCATGGTAGTTTGAATCACACTTAATAAGGAAAATATTTCAAACATCGTACTATAATATATAAAACTATACTACTTAGCATTTAATTCCAAAAAAGTTATAAAATATACTCAGAAAGTTTGTTACATGTTCATTTCCTATCTCAAATAATTGGTCGATTAATTAGAAACAATAACTATAACTACTATTGCTTTTTTATACCTTTTAGGCTAAATTTAAAAAAATATTTTAAAAAATATTGGAAACATTTTTTACATTAAAATATGTGTTTCAAATTATTTTTAGACACAAAGTGGTCATGTACAAGTTAAATGGGTAAATTTTATATGGAATATCTTNCCCGTCCCCTGCTCCCGATCTTCTCGCGAAGCCAAAGCCGAGTCGCCTGCTGCTCCTTCTTCCACCATCACTTGAAGCACATTGACGAAGGCCATGATTTTAGGCGAAACCGGGAGCTATTCATCGCTGCCTTCCCATCNTCCGTCCCCTGCTCCTGATCTTCTCGCGAAGCCAAAGCCGAGTCGCCTGCTGCTCCTTCTTCCACCGTCACTTGAAGCACATTGACGAAGGCCATGATTTTAGGCGAAACCGGGAGCTATTCATCGCTGCCTTCCCATCTTGCTCTAATTCCCGAATGTACCGTGAGGGGTTCGTTCACGAAGGCCATAGTTCTGAGCAAAATCGAAATGGAGGAGAGGGATTACGATTTTAATTTTGTTAATTTAAGTTATTAATAGTAATGATTAATTCAAATATTTTAAAATTAATTATTATTAGATGGATTTATATATTATTATTTAATAATTAATTAATTAATTAATTAACATATTTTTATGTTTTAAATTATTTGATAAAGATATAAGTAATTACTACTTAATTATTAATTAATGTAATAATTTGTTTACTAAATAAATATTTTATATTATGTTTTACACAAATTTTTTGAACGGAGCAAAATGATCATTTTTTTCAGAAACAACTGCCCCACAGCTGAAAACAGCTGCAACAAACAGCAAACTAACTTCCCTGCAACAACTTTCCCTTAGCAACTTCTTAGGGCAGCTCAGCTGCAGCTAAAAAGCTGAGAAGCTGCAGGCCTCAAATTGACCCTTTATCGGGTGCTCAAAATCGTCACCTTGTGTTAAATGACCTAGTTGGATTGAGAAACCTTTGACACACAAAAGGTGTAAAGAGAGGCAACCGTTACTACTTGGGCAGCCAAGAAGAAAGCCTGCATGGCCACATATTATGATGCTTTTGGCCCTTTAACCGCCCCTCTGAGGCTTGACAGTGGGTCGATCGAAACCTAGAGTGGCCCTTAGTTGAATGGACTTGGAAGGTGCAAAAATGGTTTATTCTAAATATGATTCATCTATTACTTCTTAAAGAATTTGCATCAGTGAGATAATTCTCATTGAGAGGAAAATATTTAAGGTGCCCACTAAGAGTTCAAAGTCCGTTGCAGATCTGTTGGGTGTCCAACATCAAGATGCTGAGAGGATGGTAAACATGGTGTAGTCAAGTTGGCATGAGAGGGAGGTCTCGGTAGAGAGACAAAAAAGAACCTCCACCACCCTCCAATTAGTCGTTGCTTCTTTCATCGAACTTTCTATAAGAGTTGAAGCAAGCCGCCCTTCTACGATCGGCATGGGTGGATCTAAGTTTGAGTTCAAGCCCCTCAACCAAGAGGAGATGTGTCTTAAAGGGAAGGCACCCACAACTGATTTGAGTGACTTGTAGCCTCCCCCATCTCGAAAAAATTATAAGAGAACTGAGCTTAGATGGGTTCCACTACAAGATGAGGAGGGAAAGGTGAGAAACAACTCAGATGGCTAGTTTTCTCTATTTTGTTTAAGAACAATTGTTATTCTGACTCCCCCGCAGTGGCCTTTTACCCATTAATTCTCATAGATGTCATCTGGNGCAAGATGAGGAGGGAAAGGTGAGAAACAACTCAGATGGCTAGTTTTCTCTAATTCATTTAAGAACAATTGTTATTCTGACTCCCCCGCAGTGGCCTTTTACCCATTAATTCTCATAGATGTCATCTGGTCTCCCGCCTATGAAGAGGTCTATTTGAGATGCAGCCTCTCAGGCTTGTGTAAAGCGACTAATAGGTATCAAATGATGGCCAAGGTTGCTTCTCAATTCCGGTCTTTAGTCCTTCTCCAAGAATGCGAAGAATGACGGGAGGCTGAGCAAAAGTTGGTAGCGATAGAGGAATGGGTGCAGACAACTAAAGACTAGGAGGAGGTGAATGAAAACAAAATACTCGGATAATTAGAGTTGCTCTCAGTTTCCCAAAGAATAAATCAAGCTGCGAAGGAGAATCTGGCAATAAAGAAGAAATCTGAATAGTTTTTTGCTGAGCACTCCGCCCATCTGTATCAGGTGGAATTTGTAAAGAGTCGACGCCATTCTAGTTCTTTCCTCATCTAAGTTAAGACTATTTAACACAAATGACCACGAGAAAAAAAAAAAAAAAGACAAGCATATTACGGCTGAATTTGGAACCAATCTCTTAGACTCAACCACTTACATATCTTGCACTTAAAACTATACTTTTACCTTTAAACCGCCCAAATCTTTCATATCATATAATAAATAACACTATCTTAGCTTTTAATAAGGGAAATACATATTTTCATGCATATATACATTGACCTTTATAAGTAAAAATCGATGTTTCAGCGTTAGATATATAAACACATATAAATCAATTGGTATATATGTATATCTTCCTATCGAAAAATGATTCAGGCAAGCAAACTCATTTGTTAAACATAAGTTTCTTCATGTGTCTTAAGCATGCTTATCACACTATAATGATCCTCTCAACTTACTACATAACTTTATTCACTACCATTTAACTTAGAGATAATTACAAAACTTTACATTAGAGTAGGGAACAAATTAAAATCAACAGCTGTGACATAGTGTTGCTAATCAATGTAGATTAAATGACTTTGAAATGATTCTTGAAATGCAAATGACTAATAGAGAACATAACATACCAATGCAGAGTGTAATAGAAAATTAAAGAAGATTTATGGGTATTCCAGCAAAGGAGGTCTCAATTCAGCGAGGCAGTCCGCAACAAGAAAATCTCGATTCGACAAGGCGCTCGCAATTGTCCCATGGAAGATGGAAGAGCTTTCCGTAGCCTTCTANCATTCCAGCAAAGGAGGTCTCAATTCAGCGAGGCAGTCCGCAATAAGAAAATCTCGATTCGACAAGGCGCTCGCAATTGTCCCATGGAAGATGGAAGAGCTTTCCGTAGCCTTCTAGCGAAGGAGAGATGATGAGCTTCACAAGTAATAGAGGGAAGGAAAAGGGAGAGATTATAACGTCCGTCGTTTGGACGTCAAGCTGTGTCTGGGCGACGACCGTGATACAACGAAGGTCTGTATCACAGACGTAATAAATTTTCAGGAAAATGGGGGTTTACGAAGGAGAAATATTTGTGTACGTTTAACGTACACAGAGCTGCGTATGTCGGTAGGTTACATGGAGGTATTAGAGGGTTATATCCGCGTTATACCCCCTGTAACATCACTGTAACCTACCTGTAACATACCTGTAACTTACAAATATATAAAAATAGAAGCGTGAAACTTACTAGTTACAAGTAGGTTACAGAGATGTTACAGGTGGTATAACACGAATATAACCACACGTTAGACATACGCAAATATTTCTTTTATTACAGACGTAATAATTTTTNATTATACCCCTGTAACATCACTGTAACCTACCTGTAACATACCTGTAACTTACAAATATATAAAAATAAAAGCGTGAAACTTACTAGTTACAAGTAGGTTACAGAGATGTTACAGATGGTATAACACGAATATAACCACACGTTAGACATACGCAAATATTTCTTTTATTACAGACGTAATAATTTTTCAAGAAAATAGGGGTTACGAAGGGTTATAGAGTGTTTTTTTCTGATATTTTGTGGTAAGAATTTTAGGTGCGGGATATGTAAAAAACAATGTTTCGTGTGCTTCCCATGTAAATACCCCAAATTAAAAGTCTATTAATAATAACTGGTAGGTCCAACTATGAGTTTAAAAATATAGTGTTTTTTTCTATTTTAAAAAAATCATATAAAATTATTATAATCACAGTAAAATGTATTTTCAGTTTAATTCAATGCAAACTATTTAATTATGTATTATACCAATCTAAAAAATATATTCCATGAAAACGACTGAGATTTGTTCTTGTCAGTTCCGTATAGGGCTGTCAAAACGGCTCGTTGTTCGCGAACAGCTCGTGTTCGGCTCGTTAATTTCGTTCGATAAGTTANAGGATTGAATTTAATTTTTAAATTTTAGACTAGGGCTGTCAAAACGGCTCGTTGTTCGCGAACAGCTCGTGTTCGGCTCGTTAACTTCGTTCGATAAGTTAACGAGCCGAACACAAACTAAGATGTGTTCGTTCGTGTTCAGCTCGTTTTGGCTCGAAATACTACTCATCAAGTATATATATATATATAAAGTAGTATTTTAAAAAAACCTAATTAACTACAAAGCTACAAAGATTTACAATCAATTAAAATATTGATTAAGAAAATAGAATAAAAATTATTAAATTNAGTATTTTAAAAAAATCTAATTGACTACAAAGCTACAAAGATTTACAATCAATTAAAATATTGATTAAGAAAATAGAATAAAAATTATTAAATTTGATTCAAATGATATTTTAATATAAATAACAATTTTTAAATCTTGCTCAAACCCTTATTTTCATATGGCTACAGGATTAGGGTTGTTAAAATGAGTATTTATTCGTGAACAGCTCGTGTTCGGCTCGTTAAACAAACGAGCGAAACACGAACACACTTTTTGAGCTCGAAATATAAACGAGCCGAACACGTGCGTTTACACCCCCTATTTTAGACTACTGAATTTAAGTTAAATTCATGATTAATTTCTAATAATAACAAGCTATCAAAGACCACCTTAATTCTACTTTGAAAGCTCCAAATGATGGGGAANTTCATATGGCTACATGATTAGGGTTGTTAAAATGAGTATTTGTTCGTGAACAGTTCGTGTTCGGCTTGTTAAACAAATGAGCGGAACACGAACACATTTTTGAACTCGAAATATAAACGAGCCGAACACGTGCGTTTACACTCCCTATTTTAGACTACTGAATTTAAGTTAAATTCATCATTAATTTCTAATAATAACAAGCTATCAAAGACCACCTTAATTCTACTTTGAAAGCTCCAAATGATGGGGAAGCAGTGCCGACGAATAGGCGAGGGAAGCTGGGTGAATGGCGTCGGTTGCAGATCGCGCCACCCTCGCTGCCGCGAGTTCGCGTCGCTCCTGAACGGAGGTCGTTTTTCTTGGTTTTTTTTAGTTTCCATGTTTATTCACTCGGGGTTTTTAATTTTTTTTTTAATTTTTCGTCCATTGCTTCCCTAGAAATTTCGCTTGATTTTGGTTAAACAACACTGATTTTTNCTTTTCTTGGTTTTTTTTTAGTTTCCATGTTTATTCACTCGGGCTTTTTAATTTTTTTTTAATTTTTCGTCCATTGCTTCCCTAGAAATTTCGCTTGATTTTGGTTAAACAACACTGATTTTTTACTTGTTTTCAAGTTCCTTAAAGCTTTCATCTTTTGCTTCAGGGTTAAATCGAATGGAGACAGTTTCATGAAATGAGAAGGAGAAATGCTATCTGCATTTTTTCGCTTTCGTTTCCATTTTTTTGAGGCGCTAGTTTGCATGCATAACTGAGTACAATGACATATCNCTTTCGTTTCTATTTTTTTGAGGCGCTAGTTTGCATGCATAACTGAGTACAATGACATATCAGTTTGATTGATCGGCTTCATAGAAGGCGCGTATGAGCAACTTATGCAAAGCAGAACGCAGTGCTAAGAATAANTAGTATAAATCAATGTAACCTATACACAAAGAAACAATAGATGAATACCTCTTGAATATTAAGCTTACATCAGTTGTACCCTTCAAATACCTCAAAAATACATTTCACAGCTTGTCAATGACTATGTCTTAAACTATGCATGAGCTTGCTCACCACACCAATTGCTTGTGCAATGTATGGTCTAGTACAAACCATAATATACATCAGACTATCTATTACACTAGTATAAGGAATCAATCATATTTTTTTTTTCTCTAATGGTCATCTTTAGGATATTGATTTGAACACAACTTAAAGTGAGAAGACATGGGTGAGCTCACCATCTTGCTCAAATCATCAACCTCGATCATCTTCATCGCCTTCCGAACATATGCCTCTTATGAGAGACAAACCTTTCCAGCTACTTATCCCCAAGAACCTTCATGTCAAAAAATTTTTGAGCTAACTTCACCCAACTCTTTTATTTGAAAATATTTGGATGGTTGGTTCTTCATCCTGTCAACCTCTCACTAGAAGATGCAATTAAAATATCATTAACATATATAAGCTAGTAGAAAAGCTCACTTTTGACCAACTTCTTAAAATTTGCACAATGAACATATTAAATTCTTGTGTGTTCATATCCCATAATGAATTGATCAAACTTTTTATACTACAGCCTTTGTGATTGCTTCAACCCATATTGATTTGTTCATTCTATAAACTAAGAATTTTGTGGCTCCATATATAGGTCGTTGTAACTTATAGATCACTTCTTAAAATTTCTCATATAGGAAGACAATATTCACATCATGTTGCTCCAAAATCAGACTGTGTTGTGCAACAAATGCTAAGAAAACATGAATCAAGGTATGGTTGAAAATGATGGACAACATCAAATCATGATCAATCCCATTGTTTAAATCCTTTTGTCATTAACCTTGCCTTATACAACACATCAACTTCATAAGATCTTTCATTTTTTCATACACTCATTTGTACATAGTGGATTTCCTTCCTGAAGGAACCTTCACCAGATCCCAAGTAGCATTCTTCCAAAGAGACTCTATCTCTTCATCCATTACCCCTCTACAAGTTCACTATCGGAGCACTCCACAACTTCCTTATAATGAAAAGGAACTTCAACCTTTGCGACTGAAAGTACAAATGCAATGTGATCCCTCTGTTAAGAAAGTTTTGGGATATTCTAACCTCTGATTTTGCTCCCAGGAATATATTCCAAATAGGGGCCTCATATTCAATATCTTCTTTCACATCATTCTATCATTTTGCACATAAGAGCAAGTTGTATGTCCAAACACCATTATGTGCTCATAATCTCTAACAGGATGCATGGACCATATCTTTTTTGTGGTTTTCTACCTATAAAAAGCAGATGCAACAAGAAAAGCATAATTTATGGCCTCAGCACAATAGATTCTACCTAATCTAACATTGGATAACATATACTAAACATTCACCACCAAAGTAGATTCATCCTTTTTGCCACCTTGTTCTATTGTAGTGTCTCTCAAATTGTGAATCGGTGCTCTATCCTAACTGTCCAACACTCTTACAAAAATGCATTCAATGTGTATCACATATTTTTTTGATTTGATACAATGGATGTTTTTATCACTTGATTCTTAATCCACTTCTTCTAAGTTAAGAAAATCTTCAGTACTTCACTCTTATTATTTATGATATATACTCAAACATATTTAGAGTATATTTGATAAAAGAGACCAAGTATCCCTGCCCACTGAATGATGGAATCTTTTTCAGGCCTTAAACATTTGTATGATCAAGTTCTAAAATACCATTGTAATGTGGATAACGGTAACAAAGGATACATATTTGTTTTTGTCAAACTTAATATGCTTATAAAAATTGAGGTTATATGTGCTCACTCCTTTGATCAATCATTGTTTCACTAAAGCCTGAAGTTATGTCACTTTAGTATATGCTAGCTGCTTATGCAATAATGTAGTGGTGTTAAAAGAATCTTCAATAGAAGTAAACATTTCAATCACTATACTACCCTAAAGATAATACAGGTTATGATGGTGAAATTTCTGCACAAAAATTAATGCTTTGACATATTCTTTAAACTCCTATCTATATAACTACCCTATAACTTTTAGCCTCAAAGACCCCAACAAACGATAAATTTTTCTTGATATAGAAAATATCTAACATCAGTCAGCTCCCTCATGTCGCCATCATGTATCCTAATAAAGATACTCCTGACACCAATACTATGACAACTTGATCGTTGCTTATAGTCACTACGCCACTATCACACTTCTTGTATGCACATAACCACTCTCGATGAGGATAAATGTGATAGATAACAATTTATGAGAAATGGCAAATAAGGATATATTTGAATTTGTCTCGTCACACCTCTCACAATAACATTTACTTTCACCTTATAAGGAATCTTTGGACAATTTCTCATTCAATGGATTGACTCCAAACATACAGAACACTATTTTTTCTCAAGACTAAACCCATGAGACTTATCCCAATTTTGAGTAGTATCATTGCTACCCCCTTCTTTGCCCAAATTTTCAACTACATAGATCTGTCATATTGGAGTATAAGTTCCTCAATAAACTCAATCTTTACGAACTCCCTGTTCATTTGATAGAGCCATGCTTTGCCAATGTTATATTCACCTTGCCAAAATTTAAGACTACTTTTCCATGAATGAGTCTCATCATGATTTTTTTTACTCATTTGGAAGTGAATTCAAAATAATAGTGCCTTGTCTTCATCAATAAACTCCTAATCCAAATTTAAAAGATATGTCAAGATCTTTATAAAATCATTCAAGTGCTCATCAGCAATAACCCCATATCTCATCTGAAACTTGTAGATTCAACACTTCTTATGAATGTAATTCACCATGATCTCCATTAAATAATTATTCTCCCCTATCCTTAACAGTTTGTTTAATAGAAATCTGCATAATCACCCAATATTTGATCTCCTTAGATATGGAATTTTGGATCAAGTTATAAGCACTCTAATTCATCTTCAACCATTATCTTTCATACAAATCATCATAATGTTCATTAATATCAAGACTTCCTCTAAATTCAAGGAGCACATTGCATCTATCACTTTGCTTCACCACATGCTAATTTTCTCTTTATCATCAAATCTCTCTCATCACATTGATTTTGACAGAACACATAAACAACTGATGAATCAACCTCATTTCCACCGTCGTGATGAATATTGAAAGACCTAACAACCTGCTATTATTCATGGCTCAACCAAATCTCATGACCTAACTTGCACTGATCTCTTTGACTTGTGTCTGTGACTTCATTGAAATCAAAGCCGCTTGTCGTAGGAATCACACCAATATGTCTATGATATTAACTACTGCGAAAAATAATGCAGGAAAAAAAATCACACAACCAACAAAAAATTAAACATGATGTAATTTACGTGATTTAATGCAAATCCATCTCCATCTAAGAGGAGGGGTTATTCCATTATCAACAAGTGAGGAGAAAAAAAGATATATGAAATAGAGTTACAACTCCACATATAAAAATTAGCCTTAATCCATCTTATAAATAAAAGAAGATTAAAGCATAATAAAAAAAAAGAAAATGACCTATTATAAGTAAGCCTCTAATACAACAATATTGAACAACCTTAATAAGATCGATATAAATAACATCACATTCTCAGATAGAACTTTATAGTAAATCCATCTAGACCAAAAAAATTTATCTTTTTCAATATGGTATAAAGCCTCTTTTATTTCATTACTCTTAAAATCAATCTTAATATGAGCTTGGTCAGGGGTCAAGATATAGTCACACCACCCGTAAAAATAAAATTTGAGATGGAACTAAGAAGTAGAGGTGTGCCATTTAAAATTTAGAGAAAAAATAGAGATCTAACAACAATACTAATTTTATTTAAAGTAACTGATTAAGTCACTTTGATAATATTACAATTCTATTTGTCTTTAATATGTTGATTTAGAAATATAATGCTATCTTTTCATTTTGAGCTCCAAACACATTTGGAGTCTTAATTAACCCTCTATAAATCCATAGATGTGATTTTTATGAGATTCTCTTGAATAAGCAAGAGCCTGTAAAAGAACTTTTTATACTTAATGAGATTCCAAATTTTGAGAGTGGCAACTTGATCATGTTTGAGATCAATGATGGCTTAAGAAATTATGAAGGAATTATTACAAATTTTTTGTGTATGATTATTCAATTGCACAATATATTTTTACCAAATCGATGAGCCATAAAATTATCCTCAGATTTTTCTGATAAAATGTTCAATCAGTTTATTATGTCTAATATGCGGCTAAATAGGTTAACCTTTTGACTCCATAATAGTGGATGAGTTACGCCTGAATTTTTCAGCCGCCGATTACTGGTAAAAAATTCATCACCAAATCAACTACAAATATGTATAGAAACAATATCAAAAATCAACAAAAAATGTTTATACCTACATTAAAATACAATGCAAAGATCAAAATAATCAACACAAGCATCAATAATATCTCACAAAAAAAAACGAATAAGCATATACAATGATGAAAATCATGAAAATCATAGTGAAAATCTCAAATAAACTAACTATTCATACAATACAATAGTTCATAAAATATTTGCAATATACAAATAATGTAACATCCAAATATGAAAGAAAAAATAGTACATAGAAGTCCTAATGGTCATCCTCATGTGCATGTCACTCAAAGATCACTTGCCACGATGATGTATGTCATGCTTTAGCTACTCAAGGGTTGTGTCAAGCCTCTTGACTATGACATCTCTGACATGTTACTCAACTTTGAAGCTCTCTCATAACTTTATAGTGAGTGCGAAGACACTCTTGGCAAGTTCATCCTCAACGATTGATTATTGATGGCTGAAAACTTACTATGAAGTAAGTCAGTCACTCACGCAATATACGTGTCAAGCAATAATGCAGTTAAAGAGTAATGTATATTGATCCCAAGAGAATACCCAAAATTTTTCTAACATGCAAAGTTCTAGTTTACTGGACCGCTAAATCTTGTTTGAAATGATCAAATTCAAGAGGGGTCTCTAACAAGCCTAAACATGCAATAAACAGAAATAGCAAGAAAAGGATGCAGGTACTACAGGTTCAAAAGTTCACCTACTGCAGGAGTATAGTGAACACCCGATCTCATGACCGATTGCCAAATTGGGTATTTTGAAGAACTACACAAGATTTGGTTCCTCCGGGAGGGCGGTATGTAGACAACCGTCTTGGTGCAACTAAATTGGAGTTTGAAGCACATTTGATCATCTCTCACTTATTTGGAAGTAAGAAATGAGGTGCAGATTTTTATTTTTATGGGTTTTATTGTAATTAGGAGTAATTTTATCTTCTGGTTTTATTTACTTGTATGACCTCGTCCTCCACTATAAAAAGGAACTTAAGGCTTATGAGAGTTATGGGTTTATTTCTCTCATTCGGTGCTATTGAAACCTCCCTCACCGAAGATGTAGGCGAATCAACTTAATGTCGAACCACGTAAATATTTTGTGTTTAATCGTTGTTGTGTAAATTTCTTTGCTTTTGTATTGTTTTCTCATAACCCCACTCTCTCTCTCTCTCTCTCTCTCTCTCTCTCTCTCTCTCTCTATATATATATATATATA